>JAIEZT010000013.1:27119398-27196766 GCA_019594935.1 Periophthalmus modestus | reverse complement strand
CCGGTGACTGCGAAGACCAGCCGCCGCCGCATCCTTACGCCGGGCCACACCATTGTACACCTACTTTATGTTTTATGAGATTTACAAGCAATTAAAGTGATCCCTCCGCAAACACAAGCATGCCTTCTGTCACACACAGCCCGTACTGCAAACAAAACTAACAAGTATTACCCCTTTAAGCAGGGCTGTGCAATGAATGAATCAAAACTTAGTCACTACGTAGACAGCACACCATTACATATGTGCCAAACTTCTTAAGTGTGACTCTGCAAGCAAATCATGTTTATCAGATTGTGAAGTTTATCCACATGATTGAAGCTACCCATGGTTGAAAGGCATTTCTGTTGTAATTGCAGCAGCCAATTTTTGTGTAGCTGGTCTGCTACTATATAGATTTGCAAATTTGCCCGTTGATCGTCTGACTATTTGTAAGTTGGAGGTTTAAGTGTATTGCAGATGTAGTGTAGTAGGTGAGACGCTCAGGTTTAGAAGATGACTATGGCAGTAAACTCCCACTGCTCCATTGTCCCTATTATTATCCATTTGTTTTTGTTGGGTTTTTTGTGTTATACTTTACAAAACAGCCATACAGGGTCTGATATGTTTTAGTAAAACACAGATGTTTCAGAAAATGTACATAAGATTATTACAAAGACTTTTTATTAGGCAAGTGAATATCTTTTCATTTACAAGTCTGATCGTGAACATTACACCAAAACCTTGTCACAATTATTCACGGTGGAAAGCAAAGCAAAGATGAAACCATACTAGATGAGTATCAGCCACCTTCGCCTATGGCACACTGCTGGTCTGAAGCACCCAAGAACTGTACAATGACTTTGTGTGTGACCTACAAACTTATCCAAAAAATACTTACAGCCACGTGACATGCAGACTGGAATGCCATGAAAACAAGCCTTAAAGAGAGAAGCTCATTATATTATATGTTAAACAACAGGGTTACAACTGAGAATTGGAGCTAAAATAACCTTACTTGTTCCGGGTCTGGAGAGCACGGAGATGGTTACAATACCAAGCCCAGTCCCCCCCCCGGTGACATGTGCCGCGATCACTGCCACTCTGCGCATCCCACACTGCACAACTACACGTCCGCGCGACTTCCTGCAATCCCAAGCCCCTCTTCCCCACCGGGCTGTTACTCCACGTCTGCAGGCATCCCGCTCGCTCTGGACGCTGCCCTTTGGCGTTCTGGTTAGTTTACAGGTGTAAGAAAGTCGCTACTATGCGCTACCATGTCGATGAACAATGCCTGTTCCAGCAAACGGGGCAAGCGACCCGTTTTTGTCAGCTCCCAAAAACTACGAGACGCAGCGCTTATTGGTTTATCGTAAATGAATGCACTTGCTGCTTACCCATTTAAAATGTTTGTCCCGGGAGATACATAATTTTGTAGTATGGAGGAAATAGGATTCGCGTGAATGTACTAATTTACTCACATTGACGGCGTTTTATTTCCTGTTTGGACACGTGACAGAGTAACCATGCGCAATGGGAAACGCAGCAGGTACTTAATAACAGTACTACCATTTTGTGCGTGTTCAAAATATGGTGCAACAAAAAAAAAAAGAAAAAACAACAAACAAAAACATTTCATGAGAAAAGGAAATATTTAGTCATTATAAACAATAAGTTTATTTTAGCAGCATAAATTATTTGAGGTATTTCTATCTTTCCATACCACTTCCAACTCCCACTTGACATTCACCATAGACATTCACATCACAAACTCCACTAACCCACATTCACTCCACACTCAAAAGACTCAGCATATTCTTTACAGAAACTGTCCACAGCCCATGAGAGAGCACTTCAGTCTTCTTGTAGAGGCATGTGTGGCAGGCACAATTAATGGTGCAGTTTTTGGCTGTAAACAAAGCAGACAACAAGCGTCACCCAAAATATGCTACAACATTTGTTAAACAGTTGATACTCCCCTGTATGTTGCTCTAGTTACACGGTACCTCTAAAATCCTTAGCATGCCATCACATGCTTTGTTCTATAAACTATTCTTGGAATGGACAATGG
This sequence comes from Periophthalmus modestus, assembly GCA_019594935.1. Taxonomy (NCBI): domain Eukaryota; kingdom Metazoa; phylum Chordata; class Actinopteri; order Gobiiformes; family Gobiidae; genus Periophthalmus; species Periophthalmus modestus. The sequence goes on along the minus strand of JAIEZT010000013.1, from coordinate 27,194,719 downwards.
AGTTGTTACACAATTGTTTCTCTGACTCAAGTCACATATTGAATCCTCTATACCAGTGGTTCTTAAACTCGTGGGTTCAGCACCTCCAACAAGGTTCATATGCACATTCACCAAACCCTTCTTTTATTGAAATTATTATTATTATCATCATATTCAAGACATTGGTATGTTTTACTGGTGCACAAAATGAACTGAGCATTAACATCACTGTTCAAAGAACAAAACCAATACAATGCATGAACTCACAACAGATTACATACTTACCTTTTCACAAAGACATGACCTTTTTAATACTACCACACTGAAATGATTACAATTTTTAACCTTATGTATTCCAATATAAACTTATTGTATTTATGCCATTTATTATTTTTAACATTTTACCACACACACCCATCACCTAATCTCCATCAGGTACAGTAATAATGAATATTTACTGAAAAATCAGTGACTTCTACTGTTGCTTTGAGAGAGCAGTTCAGAAATGCGGCTTCACCTTGTGCCACTCTCATGTCATTTTCACAGCAAAGTCTGTTCTGTGTCTAAGTTCACCAAAGTGCCCTTAAATGCGCCGTTTGAACGGTGCATTCTTCGGCGGGTTCTTCGATAGACACATCGAAAGTGCATCTGTAGAACTGGGGCACGGCGTCTGGAGACGCTCGCAGTCCGCGAGTCTATTGGCGGTGACAGAATCTGACGCTATAGAGTTAAAAAAAGAAATGACGACAAACCATTACGACAGTCACAAGTTGACTACTGAATCACTAAATTCTCTGCAGCACACACTGGCCAAGCAGCGAGAACCTGCAGACAGTGATGGACAAGCGTCTCATCACGAATCATATGCGTCGGGCGCGTGTCTTGACCTCCGCCGGACCCCTGAGACTGACTCACCGAACCCCGAGGGTTCGATTGAACCCAGGTTAAGAACCACTGCTCTATACCTTTGGTATGATCATCTTGATAGTTACTACATAAATTATAGCAGAACGGCATCAAATACAATTTTTTGTGTGTGCACACTAAAATGCATCTACTATGAGCTTTCTGCCCAGCACAATATTTTTCATTTAGTGACTAGCACCACCTGCTGGTAAAGATTGATATTACTTTTTGTCTCTCGCAAAAAACGTAACCACCGCTTGTTAAAAATCAATTTGTGTCTAGTCTGAGAATGAATTATGGTGACTCCAAAACTCTTGGAGTCAAAGTAGCATTTCAAGTTTCAAGTTGGCCACATAGAAACCCAGCAGTTACATGATTAGGTCTATTGATTGTAGAAAATACAGCCCTAGCACATTGGGTTGAACCCTCACCTTTTGTGTGGCCAGTTTTCTTGTCCATGCCCCTTGACAGTGCTCCAGTCTTACCATCCTTCATAGTGTAGAAGTTGGAGCGAGGAGGAGTGGAGGGGACAGGAGTGGCTGCTGGCAGTCTGTGCTGGGGAACTGGGGACTTTGATGTGGGTAACCGCTCTTCTGTGGAGCTGCCTTTGCGTTTTTTCAGCAGGCTGTGGTCCAGGCTCCTGGCAGTGACCTGACTGTGCGATCCTGAGTCTCCTGTGGCACCACGTCTTTGAGAGTTATTGTTCAGAGTGGAACTTGGGGCGGAGGATATTGGCGGGGGATGAGTTCGTTTATGGCTCCATTGGGAATCTGTTGGTGAGGGATGGGGCCGAGGTTTGGAGCTAGGTGGTTGTGTGCCGTTGGTCTGTCCATGTGGTAGTGCAGAGGAGAGAGAACTCGTAGGGCAGCAGAAAGGTGCAGTGTGAGTAGAGGGGGAGTATCGGTCCTGTAGAGGGGTGCAGTTCCTGTTAGGCCCAGAGTGTTCTCCGTCCTGACTAGGAGCTTTGCGTTTCCGCAGAGCAGCTGCATTAGCTACCTCCTCTCTGAGCTTCAGCATTTGTTTGTTGGAACGCCTCATTGCGTTCTTGGTCCCAGTATGTTTCACTGCAGAGTTCACATCAGTTCCACCACTGTTAAACCCCGAGCTGCCCGAGTGGGAGGGGGTCATTTTGACTGTCCCATGACTGGGCAAAGGGGTGCAGGGCGGGGTCTTTAATGATGAGCCAATGTGACTTCCTGTCCGCACTTTAGAATGTAATGAAGATGATGAGCTAGTTTTGGTGGAGGAAGGTGGAGATTGCAGGTCTGTGACTTGAGGTATTTTTCTGTTAAACAAAAACAGTTGTTCAGTTTGTCTACTTAACCATCATTTCATACTTTTGTTGGCAGTAGTAAACCCTTTCACTTGTACATTAAACAACAACGTGTTCTGAAGACATGAGGAATGTTGATTTGCTTCATAAAAGCAGCTTTCACTGTGGGTCATACAAGCACCCAGTAGTGGCCTAAAGCATGACACGAAGTACTGTACTTACTTCCACAGGTGAGTGCTGATGTGCTGCTCAATCATGTTGCTGAGTGCTGACCTCAAGTGATGCAATCTGCGGTCGAATGTGAAGATGCCATGACCTACAGCATGGCTCCCAAATGAACACACCTGTAGAGAAAGGGAGTCACATTTTAATACAATATACTCAACTATTAAAAAGGGTCTTAAATGTGCACTTCAGAGTAACTCTTGGTTTGAAAACCTAAATTGCTAATATAATTGCAATTTCAATACTTGTCAGGAAAAAAATAAATAAAAAGATCACAATTATTACTTCTTCCAAGAATGTATAGCCAGAGATTTAATTAAATCTCAATGTACCACCAAGTCAATCAGTGCACCAAACCAAAGGTTTGGTGCACTTTGTGGAATGACCCCACTGCACACTAGATTTAGTTTAGTTTACTTTTAGGTCGGCCTTGATCACATAGAACACGCATCATTCATCCCAAACATGCACCATGAGCTACGTGAAAGGCCATCATCGTCAAACTCATTTCTATGACAACACGCTTCAAGGGACAGAGCCCTGTGAGTATGCACACATACACTCCCCCTATATGCGGTGGTCTTTTCTTTTTCACCTGTGGCTAAATACACCTTGAGGACTGTACGTGCTGGTGGTTAAGGAGAAAAAGCTTTTTTAATGACACAGACAGACCGAGGCTCACCTGCGCAGACAGACACAGAAGGACACAGGTTTTAGACCCCACCACAGCACAGAGATTGCTTTTATCAAAGTGACAAATGACATCCGCCTGAACACTGATGCAGGCAAAGTCTCAGTCTTCATTCTGATAGATCTAAGTGCCGCCTTTGACACTGTGGATCATGGGATCCTCTTACACAGACTAGAGGACTGGGTGGGCATCTCTGGTACGGCATTAAACTGGTTCAAGTCTTATCTCGAAAACAGAGAGCACTTTGTTGAAATTGGAAAATGTGTCTCAGATAAAATGTCCCCGACCTGTGGAGTGCCCCAGGGGTCAATCCCGGGACCCATGTTGTGCAATCTCTACATGCTGCCGTTAGGCCAGCTAATACACAGTAATAATGTGTCCTACCACAACTCTGCAGATGACACTCAGAATGTCTCACTGGCAGCAGGTGAATATGGACCAGTGGATTCACTCTGCCACTGCATCCAACAGATCAGTTTGTGGATGCAAAACAACTTTCTTCAGCTAAACTCAGACATGATTGACGTCATTATCTTTGGCCCACAGAAACAGAGAGTGTTAAAAGACACCTCCAGTCTCTTTATCTAAAACCTTCAAATCAGGCTGGAAATATCTAGGGGTAATAATAGACTCATCAGATCAGTAACATCTACAGCTTTTTACCATCTAAAACATTGCAAAAATCAAATGTATACTGTCAAAGCCAGACTTAGAGAGGCTTATCTATGCATTTGTATCCAGTAGGTTAGACTACTGAACGGCCTGCTCACTGGCCTCTCCAAACGAGCCTTAAGACAGCTGCAGTACGTCCAGAACGCTGCTGTTCAAGTCCTGACTAGAACCAGAAAGTATGAGCATACAAGTCCTCTGCTCATTTCTCTGCAATGGCTCCTGTGGCTCAGAGAATAGACTTTAAAGCAGCTCTGCTTGTGAACAAGTCTCTCCATGGCCTAGCACCAAAGTACATCCCCAACATGTTAGTGCCATATGAACCATCTCACACTCTGAGGCCTTCAGGGACCGGCCTCCTGCTGGTGGCCAGGGTCAGGACTAAAAATGGGAAATCAGCGTTTCAGTTTTATGCAGTTAAAACCTGGAACAGTCTCCCTGAAGATGTGAGAAAGTCCTCTACTTTGACAATGTTTAAATCCAGGCTCAAAACAGTTCTTTTTATATGACTGAAAGGTTTTTATTCTGCACTTTTCTCCTTTAATGTTAATTTTATAATTATAATTTACCATTATGTTTTGAATTGTTGTATTGTGATTTTAATGTCTTTTTTATTCTGTAAAGAACTTTGAATTACCTTGCGTATGAACTGTGCTACACAAAAAAACTTGCATTACCATGCTATGTGCGCCACAGTTGTAAACATCTAAACATCGTCTATATCTTGACAGTTAAGGTGGATGGCACTGGTAAAAGGAGGACATACTAGAACCTTGTGGAGATCCATCTTTTTCTAATCATTCAATCATTTTTATCTTTTTTTTGTATGGCTGCGCAATAGTAATGTGTAATGTAATGTGTAATGCATTATAGAGCGGCCAGTCTTTAGAATGAAGAAAAATACTTTAAAATCCTATAAACTGTGGGTGACTTCGGTCCTTTTTGCAATTCTCACCGCTAGTGGTCTGGGATGTGCAGCTGTAAAGTGGTACTCCGCTGAATCCTCTGGTGACCCTCCCTCACTGTCATCACTAGAGAGCCCCTCGGGAACCTCAGGTGAAGGGGGGCTGGAAAGGTCCTCCTCCGGGGTGACCTCCTCCTCTGCAGGTCTCTCTGAGGGCACTAGTGCATGACTGAAAGATAACGAGTGGAACAACAGTGGTAACCAGTGCTCTATAGTAGTTTTTTTGTTTGTTTTTTTTACCTGCTCGACTGGAAATAAACAACAGAAGGAGACATAATTAACCTTTGCAAAAGAAAGCTCTCTAGTGTTTGTCTTTTTTAGCAATATGTTCCACCCTGCTAAGAAGTTGCAAATTTATCAAGTTTAGGTTTTTACACACAGAAAAGGGGGACTAAATGTTACAGAGTGATTTACATAGGTTCAAAACATCCCATGATATACCAACCTGAACGCAGGATGATTTGCCAGCGGTCTCCTGCAGTGTGGGGAACCAGCTTGGTCTTTAGGAGCCTCTGGGCTGGGTGAATGTTTAACACCCAAGCCTCCTTCAACATTTTGGAACCCTTTTTCACGAGCCTTGGTTTTGAGCTCTGCCACAAGCTGATCAAAGTTTTTACTGCGGCCAAGTACCTTCCGTCTCTGGTGAATGGAGTGAATCTGCAACAGTACATAGTTGAAACAAAAATGTCTTGATTCCATCATAGGCACATTAACTCCGGGCTCAGACTGCATGCGGTGCAGCTCCGTATAATTAAACGTAGTGAGAGGAGCTCAGACTGCACGCTGTGCAATATGGTGCTGCCGATGGAGGTGCCAGCAGAGGTGCCACGGCGCACCAGATTAATTTGTTTGGGAGTCTATTTTTACCGGAAACCAGAGCTGACCACAGGCTTTTCCCTTATTAAATGAATTGTTTTCACGTGAACACATGCGAGTCATGCATGCAGCTTCAGAGCGATGTGTAAGAGCGTATTGGCTTTTATCAAAATGTGTCAATTTCAACATTGATAAACATCTACATGAATTATCTATAGATCTATATATGAGCAGCCTTTGTAACAAGCATTGGTAAAATACAGTCTATAGAACCTACATTGCATGTAAGAAGGCGAGTGCAAATTTTCTTTCTGTCAGGGTCCAGGACTCCACAATGCTTGTCCAAGTCACACTCTCGTTCTGGGAACACAAGTTACAATAATGAAACAACAAAACATCAAACATCAAAAAAAAAAAAAAAAAGAGGTTCTATGCAAATAATGGGGGAATTACTATCATTAATATCACTTAATACATGTCAGAACATGACTGCATACAGTTTATAATAAATAATCTCATATATACTCACTGGAAGCCACTTTATTATAGGCTCTTGGAATGCGATGGGCTGGTACAGAAGAGGACAGCAGAGCGTCCTTCTTAGGAGTGGGGGGGCGGTCACCGAGTGTGGACCGAATGGGTGGGCCCCCTCCATGTGGCCAGGGCGGATCTCTGAGGGACGCAGGAGGAGAGCTCATCTGAGGCTCCAGAATGGGAGGTGCCTTGAACACCTTAGGCTCAGAGTGGATGTTGTACGAGGACTTCTCCAAAGGTGAATGTCTGCCATGAGGAGAAGATGTGAATGTAAAGACATGCTTGCCAACTGGCCCTTTCTCGCCCATGCAAAAAAGAAAAAAGGGACATTGAACCAGATGAAAAAAGAAAACAAGTAAACATTTGGGTACCTGCCAAAATTTGTCAAGAACCTTTTCCTTGGTCTAGACATGACATTTTTAAATAATTTATTTACTTTTATCCTTTAACCAGAAAAAGCACTTTTATCTGTAAGGTAGCAGTAGTAAATATGATGCTTGAATAATGCAAGGCTATTATGACAAGGCATCTTACCGAGTAGCATCCTTGGGGCTCTTAGAGTGTCTGTACTGCGGAGGAGTGGCAGGTGAAGGACTATTACGTGAAGGCGGAGTATTGCGTGTTGGCCCCGACACTTGGTTTTTACTTTCCCAAGATGACACAGGGAGGGTGGGGGTGGCGTGGGAGGGGGAGTGGTTGTGCAGAGGTCGCGAAGGCTGGGAGGCAGGGTTGACAGTACGTAGTTTAGCATATAGCTTTGCCAGAGGTCCGTGTCTCCTCTCACAGTGCTTCTCAAAGGCCTGTGGCTTCACTACTTGTCCACAATGGTTGCATACCACCAAGTAGAAGTCATCATGACCAGGAAACAGACCAAAGATGGACATGTCTGAAAAAAAAAAAAAAAAAAGTTCAACTGGGGTCAACAGTCTTTATTCACTTTATCTAATAATTCTTGTTGACATTGAATAATGTTTTGTTGGTGGATGAGTGCTTAGGCACACAAACTCTCTTTGAAATAGAAAAATATACTCTGCCAAATCTACTACCTCTGAGAGCTAAAATAGCACTTTCAGGTCAGCTGTGTTAGTGCACAAGAAAATAAGTTTGACTTATGCTTGTTAACACACACTGGCAACCAGTGTTGAGAGATTTTAGCAGTACTGTATATATTAGTTTACCATTTTCCTTAAAATTGTTATATTACAGTAACAAAGTAGTAACAAAGATCCACCCAAACTGTTGACAACTGAGTTCAGTATAGAGCTTACCCTCTTTACTTAAAGGCATGGCTTCAGCTGCTTTTTTATCATTCTTGTTAAAGTCATCTACACCCAAGACCTAAAAAAAACAGCACAACGACAGGTTAAGACTTAAAGTCATCAATGTGGTTCTGCAATGCAAAATTTGTTGACCATCAGGAGTGTGTAATTAAGTCCTTGGGCAAGACCCTTGACCCACATCGTGTGACAGTGTAAATGATAGATATCCCTAATAGGTTATGGTCAAAGAGGCACAGAATGGCAACAGCATCTTTGCCAATCAGCCCCATAACCAGATGTGGTTAAAGTCCTAATGAGTTGTCATTGTCATTTGAGAAAAATATTTTACTTTTTATGCAAGGAAAACCCTAAATATGTCCTTAATATTGTCATCTCACAGAATGACCAGGTCACATGTTTTTAATCATAAAACTGACGAATCTACTAGATACTAATCAGGCACCAAGCGACCATTAGAACCCATCATAGCATAGTTGGGCTGCTAACATATTAAAATGCTTCAGCACTTACAAGGAACCACCCACTTACATGTCGTTTTACATGCTTGTGCCTTCAGGACTAAACTGCTGTGTCCCTTGGTGCAGGTAACTGAGTTAGTGCTAGATCAGGACAAGCTCGCCCTAGCTAAACACACGACAAGTTCCTGGGCCATCCATTCACACAGGCTCCTTCCGCTTTGATGCCAGTGTTTTCACCTGCAAGAGCCGTGTTAAAGCGTGGCAGTGTGTGCTTTAATCAGGACGGCCTACACTCGACACAAACCGACCTTATAGTGTCCCGTTATTTATATCTCCTTGTAAATAGCCAACGTAACAATAAAGGCAAGTGACATGACATGTTACCCATCCAGCACTAGGACCCGGCAGGGTCTTTGTTTGGGTAACATGGTTAGCCCAGTGCCTCGTTCCCTTGAAAATAACGCCTGGTGTTTTGTCTAAGCGTCCTAAAAGCTTCCCACAAGCATGCCGCTGTGTCCCTTACCATCCGCAGCTGTTATACCGGCCCATTCCGCCCAGCTCGACCAGCTTTCACCCACAAAATCATCGAGGCTAGGCACCCTCCGAACCAGAGCAGCCATTACTTTTACTGCGCGTTCACGCACCGCCATCATCACTGCGCGGCAGCGACTTGCGTCATTTATCGCGTTCCCGAGACCCAGGAACTTCCATGGTGCGCGCTCTGGGAACATGTCGCTTGCTTATGTTGCCACTAATGTTTGGCACCTCCAGACTGGTACTGCACTGACTGACACAGTCAATGAAGTTTTATTGAATTGAATTAACCAACTTCCAGTTATAGGCAACATACACATTATGCACATGGATAAAAAGTCAAGATAATAATTGATACGTTTTATTGAAAGAAATTAACGTGGCATGCTATAGTTCAATGAAACAAACAAACAAACCTGAGAAGACCAACTTAAATAAAATAGACTGCTCTGAACACCAATGAAAGTTTTGTTTAAAAAAAATCAAATGAGCAAAAAAAAAAAAAAAAAAGACCTTATAACCATGTTATAATGGCTTCCCTCCTTAGTCACGTTTTGACTGTTTCAGGCATTCATGTTCTGGTTTTAAGGCATCGAGCTCTGGACATTTTCACCTACCCTATCCCATCCAAAGTAACTTATGATTATTAAAACATTTTAAAAAATCTAATCTAAATCTAAAATCTGGCTCATACATAAATTATGTTCAAAAAACACAATGTAAAAATCATGTTCACATATATCATATTTTAGAAATATGCATAATTACATCTAGAGAAAATACATGAGCTTATTACCAGTATTTAGGCTACTATTTTCTAGAGTCTAATCAGTGTCTTGACCAAGTGTCATATTATACACACAGCAGCTGAAATTACAGTAGTTTCCAACCTCAAACAACATAAAAAGAGAGACTATAAAATTTGCTTTTACAGGACCAAATTGTACAATGACCATTATCCATGACCAGGGTATTATAAGATTATAAGAGACAAATGGAAAGATAATCCAACAGCAGTCAGCAGAAGAGTTGAAAATAACAGACTTCCTGGTCTCATTCTATAATTTTACTAGAGCTCACAATAATTTTCACACTGATAACAGAAATCCATTTTGTATTTCATTCAGTCACAATTAATGAAAAGTAATAAAAAATAGTCAATGGTTAAGTTTACAACTAGTTTATAGGCTACATTGAGCAAAGCAAATGAACCGTAGAGAGGGTGAAGTTTCTCACTATTGGGAGTAGGAGGCTGGACCCTCCCCGGCTTCTACAGACGGGTTTGGTGGGACTGGATCTTTATGGAATGGAGTCTCTTTGTAAATAAACCAGCAATTGCCTGCCCACAGGATCAAGTTTAAGAAGCCAAAGATCTGCAAAGAGACAGGAAAAAGCAATTTTCACATTATGGTAAAGCACAGGATGTATTAATGCAATTTAGGGGAGCTTGTTCTACATTTCCACTTAATATAAAGAGCAGGTGTCGGAAATTGGACCACCCTCCTCTAATGCTCTTGATATTAGGCCTATAACAAGCATACAATGTAATTTCCCACAAAAAGAAATGTCTGATTCAAGTATGCAAACATATTAATTATAATTTATTTACTATAATGTCCCAAAAAGTAAAATGCAAATTGATAAAGTTTATGCTTCCCCACTTGCACATTGACCACATCAAAATTGGGCCTAAGCCTAAACTTGATTAGGACTAAATAAGGACTATAACAGGACCAATAATAATTAATAGTATTAACTGGAATAGCTTATTTTAAAATGATTACATTATGACAAACAACAATAAAAACTTGATAATGCCTTTTTGTGTATCTGCTTCAGTTACATACCACAGAGGCATTGAGTCGACCCATAGATGGCCCATCATTGGCCTTGCACAGCGGGCATGTCTCAAGCAGGTGCTCAGGGCTAGTGGCCCATTTAATGTCAGTCAGACCTTTGCCCCAAGCTGAGGATGACACCAACCACAAAAAGGCAAAGCTTGCTGTCACTAACAAGTCCTGAAAGAGGTATTAAAAGATGGAGAAAGAACAATAGATTAAATTAAATTTCACACATTTTTGCTTAAAACCAAAAATACAAGTTAATTTAATTATTGTTAATTATAAAGTTTGTTTTGCTATTTAGTTCAAAAGTTTGAAGGGTCTGTCACATTTCCTTTTGGTGCAGTTTCTTAACTCCATCTTAAGAATGGTCCAACCACAGCTGCTAATTTGTTGCACCTGTCTCTGCGGAATACATCTCCTTTTGAAAATTCTTGTAATATTCAGAACAAAATATATAACTTCTTTAACATGAGGTAACGCTTTAGTGCTTGTTCATTCTGCAGAAATCCATGCTGTTTATTAGTCCTCTGCATAATTTTTCCCTTTTTTAATCTGTAAGCCGTCATATTTGTTTTGACACGGTCACGCGTCTCTGATTGGTTGATTTGCCTGTCAGTCATGCCCAAATGTAATTGGGGAGACAGGATATGATTCCAGACCCACATGTCTTTGTAAGGTTTTGTTGGAAGTGTGTAGTTTTGGCCACTCAAGTAATTAAATTGTGCAGTGTCTTGTGACAGGCCTGGGGTCTACACAATTTACTAATAATAATAACAGTAAAAACTGAAAAAAAATCTATACTTATATGATATAATTAAGTCTGTGGTGTTAATAGCACAATATAATCTATTTTACAGCATGCGTGACTGAGTTTACGCAGGCGTATTCTTATTTTAGAAAATGTGCAGAAATGTATCACTTACAATGGTGGGACCACGGCTTGTCTCACGATACACACTTTGAAAGCCCAAATACAGGACGAGTGTGGCAATGCAATAGAGAAAGGCAAATACTCCGACACAGACAAAGAACTCTGCTGAAGAGGAGAAATCACCCTGTAGGTACATCTGAGGCGCTGGAGTTTGGGTACATGATGGGATGGTGTAAGAATAAGACGACAACCTGCACTGACAAGATGCGAAAGGTAAAAAAGTGACACTTGTTGCTTCACGATTAAGAAACTGTTTTAGTTTGAAAAATATCTCACCATTGAAGCTTTATCCATGAAAGCAATTGAATGCAAAACACAGGACACTTACTTTCAGCAATTGAAATCACAAAAGCTATCCATGGGTTTCAGAATGATGAAAAATTAATACTGTTGCTATAGCAATTAACAACCTAAAACTAAATATTATATGTTTTGAATTGAATTTGAATAGAAGTTGCATTTACTAGGAAGCTGAAACCCATGGATAATCTATTGACTAGTGCCATTATGAATAACACATTAGCAATATCATAATGCTCAAATTTTAAGTGTAAATATGAGGACAAAAATAACAAAGTAACCCTCAAAGTAACTACCAACAAAAAAAACTAACTTTTGTTGACTTCCAATACACAGCAGGGATGAACGATTTGGGGAAATCTAACAAGCATTATAATTGCGGTTACCGTATATTTGTGATTTATGTTTTAATAATAGGATAATGCTAAGTTCACACATTTTAACACTTCCAAAGAATTGACAAAAAAGACTGCAATATGAACTGATAAACAAGTACAAGAATTACACTTGTTTCAGAACACAGTTTGTACAGATCTAAACTATAGAGTTATGAGCCTATAGACAGAATAAGACAGGACATTTTGTTGTTTGTGGAGGAAATTTGGTAGAAGACGTTACTTAAAAAGTGCCGCCTATGCATTTTGCTAATTGCGGCCATTCAAATGCAATTGCGATTTTGATTTGATGGGATTCATTTTGCAGCCCTAACACACAGAGCTTGTGACCGTACCTGAAGGGGTAGCCAAAAACAGCTACCACATCCTGGGGTGCCAACTCTGGACATTCAACTCTCAAGCTGGTCGTCCCACTGTAGCCTCCAGTTGTAGCAAAGGCAAAGATGGCAAATACCTGCAGAAGATATGCATTATACAGCCATTTTTGATTAGTGTAATTTACTAGCCTGGTGCAGCCTAGCCTAATTTTATGTTCCACTGATGATGCTAACAGGTGGGAAGTCGATCAATCGATGATGCATACAACTCACTAATTTATATAAATAAATAAACGGGGTTAATGTTTGTCTGGTCAATTTAACAGAAATGACAGTTGAAATGTTGTGCAATTCTTACGGTTAAATATGACTGTATAAAACTCTGAGCCATGACTAATATTTTACACCATAAATTGTCAGATTATTTACACAATGTCCTTCAAAAAAGAGAAATGCAGTTCAAAATTACAGTGCTGCAGTGCTGAGACATGCCTTTTCATTGCCCATTGCAGATTAGGGGAAATTCAACCAAAACAAAGGATAGTTTGGAGAATTTAACATTAGACATTTTTTGATGCTTTGGAACAGAAGTGGAAGTTTGCAAGCTCATGTTTCTTGTATGGTATCTTGTGCTTCATATAGGAAAAATCTCAGTCAGCAGAAGGACCAAATACTGGGACAATAGCAGGAAGGCTGAACACTTCCTCTTCAAACAGGTTCAACTCCACAGTCAAACTAGGATAAAGTGCTTGTCGAACCAAGCAATAAAATATCTGCCCTGTTTTTTTATACATCTTGAGATATCATCTGTTCAACCTGTCAGGAGCAATGGATGATTGCAGTGCGTCGCCCAGTGACCCATCTTGAGATCTTGAGCTAGGCTCATCAAGCTGGGCTGGAGGATAAGCCTATTCTTTGCACTTATAAGTTGTTGACTTGTAGTACATGAATAATAATTACATTAAATTTGGTTGAATGATTTTTCTTTTTGCAATAATTTGCACTTCTCACATAAATATAAAAAATTAATAGGGCAGTGTTCACTATCTTATTAGACCTTGGGGAATTCTGGTTGAGCTCCTTAAAAGAGACACTATGTGCATCTGTTTCACTCTATTTTTATACAGTAGTCAAGTCAATGGTTAAAATAGTACACAAAGAAGGAGCAAAGCAGAAGATAGAATTGCACAGCCTGAGCTGACCCCAAGAGAGCCATTATTATGCTTGAAATATATATTTGGGTTTTCATAAACCCAAATTTAGAGTATTACTGATAACTTGAAAAAAATAAAATAAAAAATTGTTCCAACCCATTGTAGATGGGGTGAGATGGACAAAAATATATAGATTTTACTAGTTTATCAAGAGAATACTTGATATCCAGATTCAAACCTTGAAAACAGCATTCATGATCTATATTTCAAATATCTGCCCACCTCTAATCCATTGTTTAAAATACACTCTATGGATCTGATTAAAGCTCTTGCTCTAGTATTTTGGTCAGTTAAAGAAGTTTAATGTTCATTGTGTAATTTGCTACATGTTTATTTCATTTTTTATAGGTTACACATTTAGGCTTATTGAGCCTAAATTAACCCACTCACACACAGCCTAGGCAAGGTTTGCCTCCAGTGTCTGCACTCTGCAGACTCCAAAGATATGGGCCCCAGTCAGAAGTGTCTTGGAGAACAACATAAGCATGCATTCATTCAGTAGGGGAATTAAACGGCAAATCCCTTTGACAATCATACAGATTCACCTTTTGACAACAACTATAACATTTTTACATCAAGGCAAATAAAATCCTACTCACCCATTCTAAAAGGCGAATAAATCCTATGGGCTCCTTCAGTGGCCCCAGGTCCAATTTAAAGCCCAACACCAGTTTCTATGAATAAAAGGAAACAACTCTTCAGATTATTAATCTACAAAACCGAGATTGTGATATTCTGCTGACCCTGTAGAAGCCCTTTAAAACCACATAGGCCTACCTGAATAGTGTCCATTTAGCAGGCAAAAATACACTTGTCTGTAGAAAAGCGAGAAAACCGATGGCCACACTACCTATAGACAGTGGTGATAAAATGCATTAGAACAAAATTAGAATACAACTGCCACTGTCTATCAGCAGTAGGCGGTGAAGTACCGAGCCAAAGTTAGGAGCGTTGTACAAGTACACAGCTGACACTGAGCCATTCCCTGAGCCAACCAGGTCGATGAGATTATACGCTTCCGGGTATCCCTTCAAAGTAAATTTTTGACATGTTATGTGTTTAAATTACGCTGTTTCTCAATAATCAATAGCCTACAATTTATATCGATTGGGCAAAACAAATTCTAGGCCTGTATTTTGCAATAAATAAAATGCATGTTTGCCTTGTATGCGTTCTGTTTTTAAATCATTTTACAGTAATAGCCAGCCATTGTAAATCTTTATGCTACATGCATTAACTAAGTTGTAAATGTGATAAAAGTCTAGAAAGGAGCGACTCGTGTGGGCGGGGCCAGGGCTTGTGGGTCCGCCCTCCTGTTTTCGTTTACATCCGCCATTTTGCTTCGGTCTACGACAAGGAGCATACGGGACAGAGTTGTGTCTTCTTGCTACGTGAATCTTTTTCATTTTTTAATATTCCTGACTGGTAATTGATTCAACATGATATTCGCACATTTTAACAACACTTTACACATTCTACACATAGTTTACGTTTCTTGATTGCCCTAAATTAACTCAGAGCACTAAGTTAGCATGTTGCTAAAGCTAAGGTCGTAGCTTATCTGTATTGTGGCTGGGCCTCCACAGAGGCCATGGGCCTGACGAACACTTGTAACTGTATGTTTATCTCCCAGTTAAAATGAAAACATGAAAATGTGTCAACTGTAATGGTGTAATTTTACAGTATTGCCAACACATGTTGTAAATAACTCGACTAGTCTATCAGCATTGCATCAGGAGGAAAAAAAATGAGGCCTTTATACCCAAACCTCCTATGCTATTTATTTTTCTACAATATGGGCTTTATGTTCTTGAAAGTATTAAACTCGGCATTTCTGTCCAAAAAACTAATATGTGTAAATACATTTCAGTGGAAAACGTAGTTTGTTTTATACCTGCTTTATAAGCATTGATCAGCAGTAACCGCATGTTAAAGCTAAACCAATGGTATGGAGATTTGCAAGAGTAACACAGTCAGACACGGTGGCTCTTGGGTTTGTGACTGGACTTGGGTTTCACTCTCAAATTAACCAATCTTATAGACAAGTAGACACGGTTGCATATGGAAGGATAGGCTATAATTTTAGATGCATCTTAGAATATATCCATGTTATCCAGCTACTTAGAAGTTATATAATTGTCCTTATATTGTATGTATTGTTGTTTGTTGACTTGTCTTTAAATAACCTATTTTGAGTTTCCAGCAGGTGGGGTGTGATTTTTTTATTTTTTATTTTTTGTAAGGTTTCAGGTACCATCTTGCCCTTTTTGGAATTATATGGATATGAGTAGTTTTTTCACAGTTTTTCAGAAGATTTTTTTCCTTAATTTGAGCATCCTGCCATCTTTATCTGAATGCCAAGTTGAGCACCTTCCATTCTAGAAGACCAAATGAAAGCTGACGAGTTTTCCCTATAACCCTCATTATTTTTGTTTTTATAAATATATTTTTGTACTTTTTTGTGGTGTTTTTGAGCCTTTTCCTCAATTTCATTACCAGCGGCATCCTTCTAATAAAAACACCCTAAAGGACTTCCAAAATCCTACATCACCCGTAGTGCTTAGTACATCGAAAAGGAATGTGGTAGCAACACAAGTGTCTGGACTGCCCACCCCCTTTGTCCTCTTTTCTTATGGATCAAGTGTTCCTTCAGGATTGAGTTGCCAGAAGAATCACTACTAGCTGCACGCCCTGACGGTTCACCTGTGCTCTGTGTCCTCAGGTATATTTTCACCAATGGATTATTGAGTTGACCAAAAAGTTTGTTTAAAGGCAAAAAAAAAAACAAAAAAAAAAAACATGAAAAATCTACAGCATATGTGATGAATATTTTTTTTTTTTAAACTGTTGGGTTTTTTTTTCCTCACCATTTACTTTGGCATTGTGTTAAACATTCTGTTTCGTGAATGAAAATGCAACATTAAGGGACTGTACTAAAAAGTTATAGGAACAGCAAAAGGTCCCTACATTGTGAAACACCCTTTGCTTCACTTACACGTTTATTGCTGATGTTTTCAGGGAAGGTTTTTTTGACCTTGAAAAGAAGCAGCCACTGAGTTGAAGAGTGTTATCCAGCCACCCGTTACTCCAGACACGCCAGGATTATTATGACTAACCATGGAGATGACTGCTACTTCTTTTACTATTCCACCTGCTCTAAGGCAAGAGAAACACACCTGGCTTTACTTCACAAAAAGAATAAACTTTAACAGGCCCCTCTTGTTTCCCAGGGAGATGCTTGTCCGTTTAGACACTGTGAAGCCGCGATCGGAAATGAGATCGTCTGCAACCTTTGGGAGGAGGGCCGATGTGTTTCCGCCCCATCTGCAAGTTTCGCCACATGAAAATCACAGTAAGAAAACTTGGAAAATGAAACCGACATTATCACATGGGGTTCTGAAAATCAAAAACTGTCACAGTCTTCTAATATGTCCTCTATGTGTTCTATGTGACAGCATAACCGTAAAGAGATTGCATGCTACTGGGAGAACCAACCTGCGGGTTGCCAGAAGCCACACTGTGCCTTCTTTCATGAGAAACCTCGCTGCATTGATGGACTTTATGTTCCACCAGACAAAAGTAAGTGCACTTAACATTGTAGAGCCTACATTGTTTGATTTGATACGTGCATGCACGTACTTTATGTATTATCAACTCCCCTCCACTGTGGGAAAGACCTTCTGTAATTCACCAACCATGTTTTAGGTTTAAAGAAGAATGAGGAAGTGCCCCCGGAGGAGCCAGTGCCCTCACAGCCCACTTTGCCCACTGCATCCAATCCCCAGGTCAGAGGTGTTAAAAAGAGTGAATCACAGGAGCCAGTTCCAAGCCCCACACACCCCCCAGTGGTCATCAACCCAGCTGATGATGACGAAGATGAAGATGGTAAAATCCATTGCCTATATCAATATACCCACTACATAGTTAGTTATTTTTACATATATTTTTATTTTCCAGACCAGTTCTCAGAGGAGGGAGAGGTTGGAGTGTCTCCCAGAAAGCAACCAGGAGGGCCAAAATCAGGTACGATCAAAAACATAGCAGAGTGGGAAGGTGTGACATCAGCTGAAATCAAGTGACTCATTGTCTGTTTCAACAGACGAGTGTTTGAACTTTGGTGTCAGCACACTGGAGGAAATACGTCTCCGGAGAGCTCTAAAAGCAAGCATGAAGAGGGCTATATATTCTTTGCCTGGTGGTGATACTTCTGCTAATGGTGGCAAAGAAAACTCCTTTATTCAAATGAGAGATGGTAAGACTGCTAGACCAATGCACTAGAGTAAAAGTCTGATTATTCATGACTCTGCTTTTGGCTGTAGACTTAAGGTGCGGAGTCCCTCTGAGGAGGAGCCTGGCTGAGCGCCTTGGTAAAGTTGTGGATGAGGTGCAACCTGAAGTGTCATCTCAGAAATGTGAGACATCATTGAAACAGTGGACAATTGTCTAATTTTATGTGTGATTAATTGACCAAGAAATGTCTTTTTTTTTTTTTTTTTACCTTGTGCAGCTTCAAAGTCTGTTAAGCAGAGACTTACATTGCCATCAGATCTTAGCACTGAAACACCAGGTAATGATTTAAAACTTAATACCCTATTAAAAGACTCCATATGACCGTTATTCTTACTTCACAGTTGAAACGAGGTCCAAGAGACCAGAGCAAATACGAATTAAACATTAGAAGAGATTAAACTAGAAAAAGCAGCAAAATCCCAGAACCCAAAAGAGTGTTCAGCTTCAGAAATTACCATCACTAAAACAAAAATACTACCAAAAACTCCAAAGTTGTAAAGAGAGCCATCACTGTCAAAGACAACTCAGTCGGCAATGTTCGAACCTTCTCAGAGATGCTTCATGTAAAGAAGAAAAGACAAGAAGAGAATCCGAAACAAGGTAACCGTCCAACTGAAAAGGGCAAAGAGAGAAGCCAGGACAAATCAGAGGTAGTCGGGTCCCAGGCGAAAGAGAGTGGAGGTGAGATCCGAGTGAAGACCCTGGAGGAGATCCGGAGGGAGAAGGCAGCCCGGCTCCAGTCTCAAGAAGAGATTCAACAAACAACAACGACTGACCCCCAGGAGTCCAGTGCTAAGAAACCCCGCCTACTGCGCTTCAAGACTGCTTCACTGAGTAAGGCACAACCTTGAGTGCTGAGTCAATTATGATTTCAGAAAGAATATGCTTGATTTGTTTTACATTTGTCTTTGGGAATGTAGTTAAGATGTTTTGGGTTTTTTTTGCACTCGATAGGTAAGGACATCTCTCAGAAGAGTGAAGATGTAACAGAGAAGCCACCCAAGTCCACCCCTCATCCAAATGAGGTACTAAACTCATCATTGCTGTTCGGGTCATCTCAGTTCTTCTTGTTAGCACTTGATAAACTATTGACACTTCTTATATTTGTGTTTCTGTAGTCTTCTAGTAACGGTATTAAAGTGAAGACCTTTGAGGAGATTATGCGTGAGAAACGTCTTCGCAAACATGACAGTGAGGAGCCTGCCTCCTCTAGCTGCCTGACCAAAAATTCAGCTGATATGGATCCTCCTGCACAGCAGTCAACAGGTTCTGCTGTTAAGAGGAAAGGTTTTGCCAAAATAACATTTACTCCGGACACTCCTCAACCAAGAATGATTCAGGTGTTCACAAAGCCAAGACCAGTGCTGTCAAAGTCCCTTTTGCTCCTGTAAAGAACAATGGCACTGTGGCCAAGGAGATGGAATCTAGGAACGTCACGCCAGAGAGACACACTCAGGAGACGGGAACAGACACCAAAGGTATCTTAGTAATACTTTTAGTTGGAAACATGTCATGTGAGTGTTATTAAAACTATACTTCAATAATAATGTCACCCCTCAGTGAGACCTAAATTGAATGTGAAGCCGTCAGTTGTGAAGCCGAGTGTACATCTAAAGCCTGCGCAGAAGAGAAAAGCTCCAGAGCGGTCTGCTGTGGCTGCAGTCAAGCCGCTGAATAGCACCTCCAACAAGTCTGAGGCAGTCTGTACAGACTTACAGGTAGGACCACTACACATCTGCAAAGTGAATGTTTTAAATACACAGACATGTCTGGTCCAGAAACCTCACAATCATTATTTCTTGTTCCCAGGTTTTCTCGTCTGTATCCTCGGACAGTGCACAGAGTTCAGAATTTCTCTGCAATGCAGTCACCTCCTCTGACTCTGCCTATAAACCCACACCTGTGTCTCAGGTCCAAGAAGCCCCGGTCCCAGACGCCTCTACAGTTAACCAAAGGTAAGCTCTCAAATTAGATCATAATGTGCACACCAAAAAGAGACAGGTTACCTATTTCGTAGTGTAATTATACTATGTTCATAGGTTTCTAGCCACAAGCTTGTCCATAGGTTTGCAGCCCCTTTCCCTGGTTAGGCTTTTAAAGTAATACAGTAAAAGCTTATTCTGAAATGAAAGCATTTTTCTCCCTAGCCACACACTGAAAACCCCATCTCAGGCCAAGTCACGGAGGACCAGTGTGGCTGTGAGCCGTAGCGGCTCGTACACCATAGCCCCTACATCAGCAGTGGATGACTTTGATGAGCTGATCAGTGAGTTTACCACTGATGACCCTCTGGAGGACAGTGTGGACCCCGCCCTCGGAGAGGACGACCTGCTGCAGGAGCTGTCCGAGATGATTGACAGCTGAAGAGTTAGGACTCTCGCATAACCATTATGTCATAATACCAAGTTATCAAGAAGCCACCATCTATTCGTCAAGATGCACTAAATACATTTTAAGATGTTTTACATTTAGTTTTTAAATGATGTATTCAGAATCCCATCCCGTAGTCTGTTTCCTGAATGATCAGATACATAGAGAGTTTGGGCTGTTTTATATTTCCTTTGTTTTAAGCTTTCACTGTTGGGAAAGTGGATGTGGTGCTCATAGAAGTGTCTGTGGACATGCTCAGGTCATCATTGTGTAAAATGTGAGTGCTTCATAAATGTGTATACTGTGTATGCGAAACGTGAAATGTGAGAAAATAATCAACCGTGTAGCACTTCACTCGGCTTTCTTATACGATTTATTTAACTATGGCTCGTCTATGTCTGATGTGACTGGCCCAAATTGTTCTTCTATTTTATACCTCTCAAAACCTGTATTAGACTGCTAAGGGACCCTTTCAAACGGTGTGTATGCAGCTTGTCATTGTTGTAATGATTATTTTATTTTTAGTTTGTCCTTGGATTTTAGTTATCTATGATGTCTTATCCTTATGTTTTTATATTTGTTACTGATTTCAGGTCCCCTGTAATAGTGTATTATAAAATTATGTAAATAAAAGATTTAATGACATCAATGAGTTGGTTAATTGCCACAGAACTTTATCTGGATTTTGATGCTGATTGTATAATGCGGTATCACAATTCAATAGATACCGCTACCTTTACTACTTAATCACAAATTGACAACAACATTGCCTTTTGTATGGTGCAAGACGCCCTCCGCTGGAACATTTTAAGTACTGCAAATTTGCCATAGGAGAAAATTGTACTTTTAAGTTATTATAAGCTCTTGCATATGACGGAGTACTTGAATTCTCAAATTAAAATAAATGGGAAATATGTCATATCTTCTTGGCCATTTGAAAAATCACGCTTAAATATAACATCAGACTCATTAACGTTCAACCGTGAAATGTGAATTCACTTTTTGAAGCTGAAACTTCAGCCAGTGGTTGTCTTGTGTGGCCTGCTGCTTCTTTGTGCTCCCTGTGAGCCTAATAGAAGACTGTTAGTATCCTGGCTTACACAAGCTTTCATCCTGATTCAGGTCTTCAGGTCACTCAACCTATTTAGTCCTCGAGATAGAGAGACAGAGAGAGAATGAAAGAAAGAGGGAGAGGAAGAGAGAAAATGAAAGAGAGCGAGAGAAAGTCTGCGAGAGAGAACGAAAGCAAGAGAGAATGAAAGAGAGAGAGGCAAGGCAAGTTTATTTGTAGAGCACAATTCGAATACAAAGTAATTCAAAGTGCTTTACAGAATGAGAAAGACATTAGAATCACACAAATCAAAACATCAATAATCACAAATAATCATGATAAAATTAACATTAAAACAGAAGAGTGCAGAATAAAAACCTTTCAGTCATATGCACAGATAAAAACAGTTTGAGCCTGGGTTTAAACATTTGTCAAAGTAGAGGCTTGTCTCAATCTTCAGGAAGACTGTTCTAGGTTTTAGCTGCATAAAACTGAAACACTGATTCTCCATGTTTAGTCCTGACTCTGGGCACCAGCAGGAGGCCGGTCCCTGAAGTCCTCAGAGTGTGAGATGGTTCATATGACACTAACATGTGGGAGATGTACTTTGGTGCTAGGCCATGGAGAGACTTGTACACAATTCTCATTGTTCTGGGTCTGAGGATGGAGTTGTAGATGGAGGAGAGATTATGTTCCAGGCCCCCATTCTTAATAAATAATTTATTAAAAATGACTTGTTACATAAAGATCTGACACTGAGGGCAGCAAGTTTCAGATTACTTTCAGTAGGACTGGGGTGTTATCTTCTTACAGGGAATGTGAACTAAATTTCTCTGATTGGACAGTCTAACTGTCCTTCAGTTAATCAGGCTACATGGTGTGACTGCAGATATAGCTCCATCACAGGACCTCAGCATATTATCTTTATCATGACTGGAAGTCCTGGAACAGCAGAGGCCCTGTGTGCCCTAGCTCTTGGTGATAACAGCTCTGGGGGAGGGCAGGGAAAGGCAAGCAGCGGAGAGTTTGGGTGAGGGACCAGGTAAGGGCCGAGGAGGTGGAGCAGGGGGGAGTTTGGGTGAAAGACGAGGGGGGATAAGTGGGTACGGGGAAGAGTTCAGCATAGTTGATGCCAGAAGTCTTGATCGGGCTATATTAGGTGTGAAGGGAGCCATCTTATTTCCTGATTTGATGAGGCTTTCTAGATGGTTGGGAAGGGCCATGGGTGAAGGCGGGGAGGAAAAGGAGAGTGAGGGGTCCCTAGAGGGAGTAGATGTAGCAAAGGGGCCCCAGGGCTGGTCTGTGGGCAGAGGAGGTGATGGGGTTGCTGCTAGGACTGAAACCTCTGTTGGGGCTGTCACAGACAGGTTCAAGGCCTGTGACGAGGGCCTTGGGGGAAGTGACGCTGGAGATGGGTCCTTCACTTGGTTGGGTGGTGCTGCTGCTGACTTGTTCTCTGGGGGAGGTGGTGGTATTGCTAAATCCCTCACCGGGGGAGATGCTTGTGGTGCTGGTGGTGACTTCTTTGCTAGGGGGAGATGCTTGTGGTGCTGGTGGTGACTTCTTTGCTAAGGGGAGATGGTTGTGGTGCTGGTGGTGACTCCATCGCTGGGGGAGGTGGTTGTGGTAGTTGTGGTGCTGCTGGTGGTGCTGGCACATTGACTCGGTCTCTGGCTGGTGCAGCAGGAATGCTTCTCTCATTCCTCTTTTCTCTCACTGGCCCAGGACCCTGTCTAGGTCTCCTTAAAGTGTGGAGGAGGTTATCTCTCACTCCACCTCTGCTCAGGTGTGGGCTATTTCCCTTGAACAGGTCCTCAAACAAATCTCCCAGCACTGGAAGAGGTAAAATGATTAAAAAGCAAAGTAAAGAAGGAAGCAGCAGAGAGAGCAAGAGAAAGCAAGAGAGAAAGAAAAAAAGAGAGAGGAAGAAAGTGAGAAGTGAGCCAGAGCAAAATTGTGATTAAAAATAATATAGAATAATAAAAAATATATAATTATATTATTATTATTATTATTATTATTATTATTATTATTATTATTATTATTATTATTATTATTATTATTATTATTATTATTATTATTATTATTATTACAGAGCAACCACAAATCAGCTGATAAATACAAGCCTAGTGTGAAAACTGGGAGAGCTTAGACCAGTGTGTAAGGCTGTGTTGAATTAATTATCTTAATGATTAAAAAAAACCAAGAAATTCAGAGTCATTACTTACTCGGGATTAACTAAACCACTTTCTCTCAATTTTTAACCCTCACGTGTTTTGGCGGTAGCACCTGGGTATCGTACTTCGATTCTTTTGCCCTAAGCGCTGCTCGCACCCGTTAGTTTTCAAAATGGTAAAGAGCTGGGTAGGCGGCTGAGGTGATGTGTGTGAGTTGGGTCCAAAAACAGAGTTCACGGGAGAAAAAGCTGACGAACCCGTGGAGGAATGGCAGCGTGTGGAAGAATGAGCCGAGTCTTTGTAGAGCAGAGTCTTAAATGAATATGCATATTTCTTTAAATGTTACCGGTGACTCCATTATGTGAGTACAGTGTATTCGACCACAGCATTTCATTTCCATTTTAAACAGCTTTTTACAACACTGTGACACGAACAGATCCCAAACCTTTCTGTCAAGGTTTGTTGAGTTTTATTTCTTTCATGTGTGACTTCTCTTGTGCCTTTTCAGATTAGAGTTTGTGGTAAACTGTGTAGTACAGATCAGATCAGTAGTTTTTTTTGTGTGTGTTTCTTCGTTTGTTGGAGCAATATAGCACTGGTGAGATAGTCTTGTTTTGTGCAGCATTTTTCTCCATTTGTGCATCTCAACAGCTGAAAGGAGCTCTCCAGTCTTCATCATGATCAGAGTCAGAGATCAGCTCTCTGTCTCCCTCAGTCTCTGAGTGGACATGTGGCTCTATGCTCTCTGAGTCCTTTCTGTGCTCTGTGTGTCTATGTCAGACATGGGCAAACTACGGCCCGGGGGCCACATGCGGCCCTTTGGGGTTATTAATCCGGCCCGCCAAACGTGACCAGATTATACTAAAACAGGTAAGAGTACACCTTGTTCACAGTATTTGCTGTATTTGTTTAACAGAAATGTAGAAATTAATTATTAATTTCAGTTAAATTTGTAAAACCCAAAATCACAACAGCATTTGCCTCTTGGGGCTGAACATGAGAATCAATTTAACCAACATAAAGTTAGAAAATCAACAATGAAACAGCAACAGACAAACAGATTATCAACAGAAAAAACAAGCAAATGGAGAATTGTCCCAGAACATCCCCTGTCTTTAGATCCTCCTTCTCAGCAAGGAAAAAAATAAAAAATAAATAATGCATTTGTAAAACAATTTTTACAATGAGACTTGCATATTCATGCTTTGCTACATGTTACAGGCCAAATCTCTAATGTAATATATATATACATATCTATACATATCCTGGCCCGGCCCCTCTGTTAAATTTTAGCACCCACTGTGGCCCGTGTGTCAAAAAGTTTGCCCACCTCTGGTCTATGCTGAAACAGTGAGGAGTCCTCTACACACAGACAGCCCTTAGGTGAATTTGAAGACTTGCAGTAGCTCTTCCTGTTGTTTGATGCTCCATTTCTATGGTTAATCTTTAATGTGTGTTGGGTCTGGGATCAAAAAAGGGATCTGAACACCTAGGAAACAATAGGATTCCGTGCAGTAGTCCTCTAGCACCGTGCAGTAGTCCTCTAGCACCATCCAGTGGGTTCTCCTCACAGTGCAGAATTTTTAGTCCTTTTTTTTTTTTTTTTTTTGAAATAGAAGAATGATGTTGACTATACAGACGGTTGCCACTTGTATCAATGGATGACAAACAATTAACACTGGTTGAATCATACCTTGTCCTTACTCCAATAGTCTCATCTGGCGAGAGGTGACAGGGGGTTCATAACTCACTATAATAATGATAATAATAATTATTATTATTATTATTATATACATATCTACATATATATACACACACACACACACACACTTGTTTGCTTGTTGTTTTTGACATTTAGAACAAAATAGGCCTAAATGTCCTTGTGTCTTATTTCAGTCAAATGGTAAAAGGGTGCATTTAGAAAGACAAAAGACATAGGAGAAGGAAGCAGTGTAGTGTCAGTGATGGAGAAGTGGAATCCTGGACTACTACTGTGACACAGACACTCCATTTGGACGCATCGGGGCACCTGCAGAGCACAGCTCAGATAAATTACCTACACAGTGATGTTTTTTTGTTTTAGTTTTTTTTTTTTTGGTTATTTTATGTTCAGGTTGTTTGATATAGATTTAGAAAAGTATCTGACTGTTGTCAGCTGCCTATTGCATCGTTACCATAAGTTGAATGTGTTCACCCATGTCTGTGCACAAAGCACTAACATTCTGTCACCAGAGCGTTGTCTCTCAGCAGACTCAGCCCACATGCTCAGCACTCAAGCAATCTGTTAGCAGAGGAAACTTGTGTGCACACTTGCAGTGCGTGGTGCTTTTACACCTCCATGTTTGTCAGAAAGGAAGTATATGAATCCAAACAGATGGAAGCATTCAGATGTACGACAGCAAAATTAGATGCTTCCTGCGTCAACAAAATCTCCAGTGGGTCTAAAAATACATCAAAATCCAACTCTATCTGAAACTTGTATCAGCACATGCAGGCATTTAATATCTATATATGTATATATATATTTTTTTGTGGGCATAATCAGACAGCCAGGATACGTCTGTAGCCTTTATGTACATGCCCATCGTCCCACTACCCATATTCACCCTAACTGTTCCTTGTACATATGTTGTATTGACCTGGGTCTAGAGAGCGGAAGAATACATCGCGGTCATTTTTGTTTACAACTGCAGCTAAAGTGGTAAATGGGGCTGTTAATAACAAAAAGATACTCTCACAACGGACCACTAATGCATTGTAGAACTGTTTTTAGTTCTTTATGGCATACAAGATGCATAGGCTAAAACATTTGAGGTCTATTATGTATTTTTAGACAGTCCATACACTTCTGTTCATACAGTAGGCTAACTACAGTTTCTTCAATGAGAAAATGAAGAGTGATACTAGAAACACAAATGTTCCATTTTCACAGGAGAGATAGATATGTTATTGCTTTCCTGTTCCAATGTATGGCATTTAAGTTACAGATCTAGCATTTATTAAATTCCAGGTGTGTTTTTAATGCTAAAATGCCTTACAAAACATGCAGTCTTAAGCAGTTTTGCCTCTTAGATCTGATCTGTAACTCATCCTGGTGGCATCACCTGTTTGTCTCCATGGAGCAATATAAGTTTAACGTAATACTGTAAAACAGAACCTCACATAGTGCATGGAGGCAGAACCTCCATGTCACATAGTGCACCTTTAATATTGTCACACAAAGGACCCCCTCGAAATTAAGATGAGACGTCTCAAGGGGCTATCCTTACTAATACTAATTTTAAAAACTAATGTGCCCTACAATGTGGGTATACGGCTTGCCAAAGCCTGAGCTCCTCAGATCTCAGAAGGGAAGGCTCCTCCTGGTTAGAACTTGGATTTGAGACCAAAGGGAATATCAGGTGCCAGTTTGGGCGGAAGTGGCGCTTGTGGAAAATGCTGTTGTTGTTATGTCCTTAAGAAAGACATTTCACCAACATTGCTAATATGAATGTGGGATGTGTGTTGGTGGTGGTTGAAGGGCAGATGCTGCAGATTGGCAGCCTCACTTCCATTAGTCTACCACAGGGCAGCTGTAGCCATAGTAGTAGCTTACCACCACTGAATGTGAAGTGCATGAATAATTAACCATAAAGTGCTTTGGCTGTCATGAAAGGCACTATATAAATACAATGCATTATAATTATTGCTAATGCTTTTGTTACTTTGTCACAAACTTTACTCAAGTATAGTTACTTCAAACTAAATATTTCTCAAGTAAAACTAAAATAAAGTATCAGAAAACTACACTGAAAGGTACATGTTCTATGGAAACTTACTCAAGTAAATGTAATGAGTAATGTATGAGTAATGTAATGAGTCCTACCCACCTCTGGCTTGGAGATTTGATGCCTCTGAAGAACAGGCACAGAGAAGACAACAGGATGACAGCATGTATCACAAAAGCCTCTATGGGGACACTTTCACACATGAAGCCTCTAAAGCCGCTTCCAGCTCAGCTCATGGTCTGTCTGTCTGTCTCCACCTGCCAAGTACATGACAGCTCTCCTAGGACCTGCTTTAACAAGAGGCCCCCAGGGTTCACATGGAGAGACAAAGGATTGGAGCGAATCGTAAATGACCCCCACAAGTACATTTCTGGATTCTTTTGTCTGGTGGTGTGACATGCCAGTGCAGATACAAATAGGTCGCATTCATGTTCTACAGTTTGATGATGTCATAACTTCAAATGGAGGAAAGGGCCTATGTCTCTATGGAAGACAAGCTGTTTTTGAAAGAAATAACCAAACTTGATGCGCAAATTTGGAACTATATACACCATACTATATACTATACTATACTATACTATACTATACTATACTATACTATACTACTATACTATACTATACTATACTATACTATACTATACTATACTATACTATACTATACTATACTATACTATACTATACTATACTATACTATACTATACTATACTATACTACACTACACTACACTACACTACACTACACTACACTACACTACACTACACTACACTACACTACACTACACTACACTACACTACACTACACTACACTACACTACACTACACTACACTACACTACACTACACTACACTACACTACACTACACTACATTACAGTACACTACACTACACTACACTATACTATACTATACTATTTTTATTAAGGATTGGGTCTGCAAACTTACAGACTACTAAAGTAATTTAAACTGACAACAATCTCATCATTGGGGTTAAATAATGGCAGCACTTTTGAAAAACTAATATTGTTGAGAACAAAAAAATTTATTTGTCCTATCAGAGACATTAAACACAGATGCCAGTTTCTGTTTCATCTAAAGGCGCTGTACCAAAGTTATTCTTCACCTACCTTATGCATTCCTAGAATGCTAATGCGCCCTTCCTGATTAACAGACAAGAAACACTTTATAATTGGATGCAAACAGCATGCAGCAGACATGTTTAGATTTCAAGAACTGCTTATGCAATATAGGCCTGTAAAAGAAAATTTTTTGCTCAAAAACAAGGGCAAAAACATTTAACAGTTGGAGGCTAATTATACCATAGAATTGTTCTCTATTGTAGAATAAATTGTAGTGGCTCGAGAGTTGAAGCAAAGAGGCATGAGGCTGGAATTCTAAAGCAGTCCTCAGAGTGCGACCAGCCTCCTGCTGGTGCCAGAGTCAGGACTAAACATGGAGAATCAGTGTTTCAGTTTTATGCAGCTAAAACCTGGAACAATCTTCCTGAAGATGTGAGACAGGCCTCTACTTTGACAATGTTCAAATCCAGGTTCAAAACAGTTCTGCTTAGTTGTTAATTATTAATGTTAATTTTATGATGATTATTTGTGATTATTTATATTTTGATTTGTTGTGTTATTATTGTTGTTGTTGTTGTGATATTAATGTCTTTCTTATTCTGTAAAACACTTTGAATTACCTTGTGTATGAACTGTGCAATACAAATAAACTTGCCTTGGCAGGAGAAATTTATTTACCATCAGAATGGGGCCCAGCACCTGGAAACAACTCTCAAGACATTGTGTTGTCCAGTCCAGTCCAGTCTGGCCACAGTCTCAGTTACAGTATGGAACTAGGACTGAGGGATAAGCCTGTTTCTCTGGGGGAATCAATTAGCTGTGGAAAAGTTGCTACCAATTATGGATCAAAAAGGAGCATAACTGCAGTCTGTGGCTTTGGATAAGTTTACTAAGTCACCTTCTTGCCTAACAGTCTGGGCTACTTATCCTTTTAATTCTACCCTTAATGAGACGTTTTGATTAGTACCTCCCTGCCTCAGCTCCCCAGAGACATTGCAAAGACAGAAAAGAATAGCCATGCTCTAATCTATTTAAAGTACCACTTCCACAGGTTCAGCATGTATTCGTAGACTTAAGACTGTCACCATCTCTGTAGGAGAAGCAGCACTACAAATTAGAGCTGCCATGTGTCAGATATGATGCATATTTACACGGCAAAGATGTGTCAGGCAGAAAGAATGAAGATAGTTGTGAATTTTAATTAATTCAAGACAATGTTTGTGTTTATACCTAAGCCTTGTGTTCAGTCTACTATACCTACCTAATTATAGCTCTTTAAAGGCGCACAGTGTAACCTTTCATATTGTAGGCTATCCATGTATTCAATAACAGGTGTTTTTACATACCTTGAAAAAAACATGCATTACCTAAGCGGGGTTCAGACAGATTGAGCTGTAATTTGCACCTGTGCACCTGCTTGTGGCACCTATGGAGATAAATAAGTTTAATGCCATACTGTGGAACATTCCAGGCAAAACAATATAATCTCCATGGAGACAAGTGGTGTTGGATCCACTAGAAAAAAAATTACATGGTGAAATACAATTCTTCTTCTGCTTGACCTCTATTTAATCTGTTTTTTTTGTTACCCTAATTTTCATCATAGCCAGTCCATGCTAGGATTGGGCAATATGACAAAAAATCCTCATATTGATCAATTGATTTGATTTAATTTTGCCTTATCAAAATTACTTTCAATACTTGTTTCCTAACTGTTGTGGAAAAAAATTACAATTCTCGATGAAAAGTAATCCATTTGCGAGGCTCGGTGAGTATTTGAAATATAGAAAAGAGGTTTATTCTTTGTTACAGCAGATACAGACAGGACAGGGCCCAGGCCTGCCCTGGCCACAGACTGGCAGCCTTTCAGCGTCTCCCCCAGTCTCCGCCACCAAGTCTCTCGTCTGTCCCCTGAGCATCTGAGCTCTGACTATTTTATACCAGAATGACAAAGCTACATACATTTCAAAGCAGAGTGACTTTTGTCTCACACCCATATGATAAGGAACTTTTACACCTAGACAGGTAGAACAACAACGAGCTTCATGTGGGATGGAGACAGAGCTTCACACATGTTAATGTCTCGTCTGGGTCTGGCAGACAGACAGACAGAGATCAAATGCATTTAAAGACACAACATGAATAGACTTAAATTTCCATCACACTAACCAAAAGAGATTTGCTGTTAAAAAGCCCATATTCTTCCTCAAAAGTCTGATCTCTGCTCCACATGCTTTCACTAATATATAAAATGATTGTAGACCTATGTGTATATATATATATATATATATATATATATATATATATATATATATATATATATATATATATATATTATATATATATATATATATATATATATATATATATATATATATATATATATATATAATCATTGATATATATATATCATTGATAATTACAGATGACTGAATCGTGCCAAAAATCAACTGCATAGCCATAGTAGTCGATGTTGGTTCTTCTTGACTGAGTGAACAGTAAAAAAAGTAAATAAAAGTTACTGAAGCCATGCGCATGAGTCAAAGCCATAGTAGAGCTTATTATTTTGTGGCAAACAGCCTTTTGGAGAGTGTGGAGAAGTGGCCCATGCAGGAGTGAGGTAATTGACAAATGTGTGTAAGCTCTGTGGGTGCCTCTGTGTGCTGAGGAATAGTTAGCCATGTGTTTCTTTTCCTGGCGGCGCAGGTTACCGCCGCTGTGCCTGAAACCTCATTAAGCATCTGCTGTCATCCTCCATCTGTTAAACTGGGAGCGGCGGAGCGGATTCCACGGCTCTGATCCTTATTCCTTATACCGCTCTCACTACATCAACACTGGCACTTTTATTTTTGTTTGCTAGTTCTTTTTATTGGCTTTGAGGTTTTGCTATTCGAGTTGTGATTTGGTGCTGGCACAGTGAGAGTTTATAAATTGAAATGTGAGATTTGAGTAATTTTGGACTTGGAAATTCCATCAGATTTGAGCTAATCTATTTGTGTGAGCTCTGCTGGCTCGACAGGACAATAGAGTGAAAGTATGCTGGCCATGAGTGGTCTGGGTAAGGCATCCAGACAGCATTAAGCTTATACCAATGTCAGAGGTAAAACATATGCTAATATAGTCCTAATAATCATATAGGCTATATTAGAGTTATTTATATTAATATTTAGATTAGATCATTGACAAACATGGACTTATGGAATAAACCTAAATCCTTAATGATTACATGAATTATCTCTCCATGATTTATTTGCAGATAAAACAAAAACACATCTTCTGAATATAAAGCAGATGTGTTGAGCCTCCCTCATGCATGGTAAGCTCCAGTTTGAGAGGCTGAATTCTAAAGCAGACAGAGAGACAGCGGAGCTGAAGAGCACTGTCTGAATGCTGTGTAAATAGACAGGGTCAGATGAAGGGGTCATAGTTTCCG
This sequence comes from Periophthalmus modestus, assembly GCA_019594935.1. NCBI lineage: Eukaryota > Metazoa > Chordata > Actinopteri > Gobiiformes > Gobiidae > Periophthalmus > Periophthalmus modestus. The sequence continues at coordinate 27,163,228 of JAIEZT010000013.1, read as the reverse complement.
ATAAGATTTGATCTCCGGAGGCTGCAGCCTCGGGGACTCAGAGCCCTGTCAACCTCAGTCCCTCCTGAGCTCTGCCAGCTGCCCCCTGCTCCCCTCCAAACTTTTTAATGAGGCAGTTAGCCGCGCTGCAATGGCCTTTCAGCGACGCTCCCTGACCGCAACATCTGATGAGAGAGAATATTGATAAAGCTGTCAGAGACACTGCTCTGCAGCGCTAATGCTGTAAATGTGTGTGTGTGTGTGTCGGACTGTCATTTCAACCAAAATAAAGAGCACACTGAGTCTCATAAAAGTTTGGTAGCGTTCATCTTAATTTATTAAAGCTGCTAAAAATAACTTATTCAATTCAGTGTTAATCAACATAATTAATAATCAACATAATATGAAATATTATGTTGATTATTGATATATATATATATATATATATATATATATATATATATATATATATATATATATATATATATATATATATATATATATATATATATATATATATATATATATATATATATATATATATATTATATATATATATATATATATATATATATATATATATAGATATTTTATATCTAATGAGTGAGTGAGTTAGGTGAAGATTTTATTATTTTTGGGTATTACTTTGTAAAAAGTCATTCAATTAAACTCATGATTTGCAAATTTAATGTTGCTGTATTATATAAATGCCCTTGTTTCCATTTTCTGCATTGATAGTTGTTTTTTGCATGAACTCCCATGCAGGGTGAGTCTTGTCTTGTTTTGGTCAGATATATAGAGATATGTAATACTTTTGAGAGCTTTTGCCATGCCCCTTTTATAGTTGACTCATTGATTGGCCTGACATGTCTTTAGTCGACCAAGATGCAGTCAGCAGATGTGGTGTCAAACAACAACAAGTGTGGTCAAACAACAGAAATCCTGTGAAAAAATGCTAAAACTACAGTTATAATAGGGAGGCACTCACAACAGGTCAGTACAAGTACAATACAACAGACCTGACAATTGAAATATCACAGTTGACAGGGCATGCTACTCTTAACCAGTTACGTAATTGTTTCTGTTAACCATATATTGCACTAAAAATGTACCAAGACGTGCTTATGTTGCTGACTTCTTCAGTGTAGCTTGGCTGTTGTCTTGGCCATACATACCAGCTCTCATGGACTATATAGATTTTTTTTTTTTAAATATCTGTGCTTATATATTAGCAGGACAGTTATCAGTGTGGTTGTGTTGTGCTGAATGTCATTAATAATTCAGCTGTGATCCACTGTCCCACTGGGAGCCCTGAGATGTGTTCACAGATGACAGCGGCCGGCAGGTATTAAAGATGCTATCTGGACGAGCACAGTGCATCCATGTACATGTCTGTATTCATCTCCACACGGATCATCCATGTGGGAATGCTTCTCATGTTCTTAAGTAGGATATGCCCAGAGATCACACACACAAGCTGCCTTTGAACATTGCTCACAAACCAGTGGTCATACAGCAGTTTATTCCGTCAAGTGCATAAATGTTTTCATAAATGTTTTTCAAAATATTACTTAGTTTGGTGGGATATTATATTATATTATTTTAGTTTTACACCACCAGAAAGGAATAATTTGCCTTAAATTATTCATATAAAAAGATACAAAATGACATAATAAGTCAGGTACAACAAGCAATAACCACTTTTTCTGACTGTTAATGTATTAAACATGCAAAACAAACCCCAAAAACATTGCATTATACTTTTATTAGCGAATAATAATTTGGTGCAGAGTTGGGGAGCGTTGTGTCCCAGATATAGTCACATCTGGTGCCCACTGAGGAAGTCAAATGATATGGAGTCCAGAGTCCAGACCTTAACCCCATTGAGAATCTTTGGGATGTGCTGGAGAAGGCTTTGTGCAGAGATCAGACTCGACCATCATTGATGCAAGATCTTGGTGAAAAATGAACGCAACACTGGATGGAAATAAATCTTGTGACATTGCAGAAGCTTATCGAAACAATGCCACAGGGAATGCATGCCATAATCAATGCTAAAGGCAATCCAACCAAATATTAGAGTGTGTGACCTTTTTTTTTAGTGGTGACAATTTTTTTGGCCAGGCAGTGTATATGCCACCTATTTTACTCCCATCACTCCATTACTTAGACACAAGACAATGGGCTAGAAGAAGACTATAGACTCCTACCCAACTCTCACACTCTTAATTAAAAACAGTAAGTTCCAAAATTCACAAAACAGCTCTGGATCAATATACTTAAATAGTTTTATTTGACTGTAAATGATAAAACAGATCAAATTGATTGCAGAAAGGAAGAAGACACACTAACTATCTATGTGCCCCTAGCAACTCTTTTCCAACATACAAACTTACATGTTTGCAACTAGGAACATGTTCATTGGTGAGGAAAAGTCGTTTGTTTTGACTGTAGCTTAAAGCGCTGCAGGGACTTAGCGCACAACGAGATGAGAAAAATCGCCCTGGTGGAGTTGATCTGACGCCTGGCCTCGGGGCTTCTTCTGATGAGGTTTCACAGGAACTGGGAGGCACACAAGTGTTGTCACCATCCTGTGCTATAGCCTGTCTGTCTACTCACACTGATAGCAGCAGCTCTTCACTTGCTAATGAGCCCAAGAATACCTGCGAATGATGGGTGAATATAGCCTATTAAACAAAGTACCACCACAGCACACAACCACATATAGCACACAGAGATTTGATGATTATTGGGATGACATACAGTGATGATATCAAGTTAAAATGTGTCTTCGGGAACTAGCTTTCTGGGCTCATAGTAGACTTTTGGCCAGCTACAAACATACATTTGTCTAGTACTTCACAAAGATGTGTAGCCTGGACACACATTTTTTTTCTGCACAATTTCAGATAGGCATGATTGACAGGTGGATTAGCCAATCAAAGACACACATGATCCCTTGTATCAAAACAAATATGGCTCCTAAGGAGGATAAAAAAAGGAAAAAAATATTACAGCTGACTGAAAAACATTGGAGATTTCTGAAAGATCAATGAGCAAAGCCCAAACCACATTTAATCTGAGGTAATGGAAGTTTGATTTTGTTCAAAATGATAGATGACCAATGAGCTCCTTTTCCCATGTGTCACTGAAATAAATGAACCTTTTTGCACGGCTGTCTTTCTGTGAGGATTATTCTGTCTGTGTATCTGGGTGCATTACTCTAGTTTGTCCTAATAAGCTGCTGCACAATAAGCAAATGCCTCCAGCTAGTCCTGACGAGTGTTGGTCAGATTATTTTAGAAATAAATCTAAGATCTGACCCCTGACCAATCTGAATATCTGCCGATGGGTCCCTGAGTGCTACATTTTCCTACTACTGCATTGAAAAATGGGTCAGATGCAGAGAACGCCACCACCATGTTTTTGGTTTGCCTGAAATGTTCTCTATGGCATTAAATTTATCTATCTTGCATTTTTTACTTAGCTTTTTCTTTTTGCTTAAAATGGTGTGCAATGACAACATAAAAAGGATATAGATAGGTGTTTTGAGCAGAAGAAGTAGTTAAATAGGAGCACAGGTGGTAGTCATTAAACTTCAGTGGAGCATTAGAGAAAGTTTGGAGGCTTCTGCAGTCAAATTATGACCCTCAACTGGCCTATAAAGTCTAATGACACTGATGCAATCTGGAAACTACTCAGAACACACAACGTTATTAAATAATTGTAGTCTAGTTCTACAAATACAGAATTCATTTGTTTTTAATGATGTTTTAACAAATATGGTTAAAGACTTAAGGCCAATATATAGATGCTAGCATATCCGGAAAAAATACAGCTATAGAGCGTTACTTGAAGCGATGTTCTCGATTTTTAAGAAAACATAAAAAAAAAAAATAAAAAAAAAAAAGAAGTAGATCATTTTAAATGGTTTGCAGTGGTCTAATGCATTCCAAGCATCCTCATTATTCACAGTGATGAGGTTATAAGCACTTTTCACAGCTCTCAGAGGCCACAGAGGAGTTTTGCCATGACAATAAAACAGCTAGCATTATATTACGCACTTCCTGATTATTGGGACACTAAAGCGTTTTATAATCACATGCAATGTATCTGTACTGAGGCCAGACACATTTTGCTAAACGGAAAAAAAAATGAGTACAGGCCATTTAATTGTTTTTAGCTTTTGTTATTGTTCACTTTAAAAAAGAAACATTTGAATAATCTAAAATAGCTACAATAGTATTCATCTAGATTTGATAATAATCACTAGTAATAACCAATAGTAATTTGAAATAAGAAAAAAAAAAATCGAATTCAACTGAGAAAAATACTTATTTTATTAGCAGGTGATGTCAGATCTACTAAAATCCAGATGAAATGTTTTATTATATTTAGTTAACCCCTTACAATTCCAGGTCATTTTGGAGAAATTGCGTTTGTTCTGACCTCTCCACATTAAAATGATTGATGTTTTTTATTTTATTTATTTATTTGGAGGACAGTGTGCAGATACATTAAAAAGATGGCTGCACCAGATTTAGTAAAATGCTAATTTCCATCTGTAGTCCTTAGCGTCACAAACATTAAAAAAACAATTCACATATAAAAAGTGCAATACAAAAAGACAATGTACAGGTGTGCAGAATTTTCAATACATAGGTGCAAAACTGCAAGTTATTAAAGTGCAAGACATAGAAAAAAAAAAATGCAACAAATATCAGAATAAATACAGTGTAGTCGCTATCAGATGATACCACCACGAGGGTAGCGTCTGATAGCTCCGTACCTTATTGGTATTATAAATATAAACAAGACAGTACTATGACACTCATGATCTGGTAATCTAGTGGCCATCAGATGGTACCCACGAGGGTAACATCTGATGGCTGAATACCCGTCTGGTATTGTTAATGTGAGCAGGACTGATGGTCAAGAAGCCAGTTTTAAAAAGCCCATGAAAAGCTGTGATAATCTGCTATGTTCTTAAGATTTTCTGGAAGCCCGTTCCATTCCTTGATGGCTTTAAAGGAGAAGGCAGATTGAGAAAAAGCAGACTTTCTTTTAGGAACATTGCAGTCACCACTAGACACGGACCTCAGCACTCTACTTGTTAGTTGAGAGCAAGGCTGTACATAGGTCTTTAGTGGAGGTGGGGCAGCGTCATGCAAGATTTTATGTACCGGGCGAATATCGGAGTACCTGATCAAATTGTCAAAACTTAATATTTTTAAATTTGTCCAACATGTAGCAATGATGGTAACGTCTGGGCTTTTATCGAGAATGATAACCATTATTGAACCCTCAGTAGTATACATACAAGTTTGGGGTCTTTGTAAAGGTAACATATCTGGTAAGTTTGTCTGGTAAGCATTTATACTCTTTGGAACACACACATCAAAAGTGATTTTTCTCATTCTCACCTAATTGTTTTTGTAAAAAATGAAGGTGTTGAAAGCCACAGTAGGCAGCTGGGGACAAAAATACACTGTATCTCAAGTGAAAATATTGTTGACTTCTCACATTTCTAATTTGAGGGACAATATCTATAAAAATTTGATTTTTACACACTCATTTTATTATTAGTAAATCCAGGCGTTTTATGGAGGGACTTTTGATGTATCCAAATGTATCCAAACCTTTTCAAATGAGGGCTCTACTGAAAGCTTACACATAGAGAAATCTGGATCTGCACACTTAATGCTTTAATTTTTGAAAGAAAAAGAATTTTGTACTTGTACAACCGCACTGGATTTTAAGCCGCAGGTTTCCACCTAGTAATATGAAAAATTAGCTCAAAAACGTTCATTACAGTGTTCCCTCGCTATAGCGCGGTTCACATTTCGCGGATTTTTTTGGTGCAATTTTGCATGTTTTTTTTTTACAGTGTATGCAGGTGCGTGTTCTGTGTCCTGATTGGCTAAAGGAGGTGCTGTGTCTCCTGTACAGGACAGAATACGTTCAGCCAAATTTACCAAAATGTTCGATGCTGCAGCGAGACTCTGAAACACTGGGACGTCAAAGAACTCGTTGGACACCTTTGCATTTGAGGACAAACGCCTCTGACGCGCGTTGCGTCCGTTGCGGTCTGCGAGTGCCTTTGGTGTGTTAGTTTTCCCTGTGTCTTTGTGAACGCTGCAGACCAGGTTAAGAGAGTGACTTTAGTGAATTATTACATAAAACCCATCAACGGAGGTGATCAGCTCTGCAGCGGAGTAACGCAGCGCAGCCATGATGCATGTCCACAGAGACTTTACATGTGAAACAACATAAAGAAGTAGGAAAATAACATAAGGACGACAGCAGAATAAGTTTTAACAAGAAGCAAAAAGGGCTGTAACCATGCTGATGGAGTCTGATTTAGTTTGTGGATCAGTGAGTGCAGGAAAAAGAACATTGCGAGACATTACACCGGAACCTGAGAAATACACCTGCAGCCGCAAAACATATATAGAACAATTGTTAAAAAAAATGTTTCTACTTTGCAGATTTCATTTTATCGCGGGTTATTTTTGTAATGTAATAAATGAGGGACCACTATATATCTTACAAAAAACTAGAGTGTAGAAAGTGTAGAAAAAAGTGGTGGCTTATAGTCCGGAATTACATACATATCCGAAATTATATTTATATATAAAATGTAGTCAAAACAAGTGGTATGGGTCAAAATAAATATATATTTATACACACTGCCAACAGTAAACAAAACACACACTTCAAAATGTATTCAAACACACACTGCAAACTGAAAATACACTGAACATAATTATGGCTTCTTCCTGCTTCCTTCTTCCTGCTGTGTTCTGATGGCTCCTGCCTCTGCTCCAAGATAAGAGTTTCTCTAAAGGTCTTTTGGTGCATATAGGGATTTTGCCTTTTGATCTACAGTGTCCCTTTATAGAGACGTAAGGCCTTCACAAAGGTCCGAGATTCCTCTAGTATAACTTGTACAAACATCCACAGTGTCCCTTGATAGTGTGATGGTCCTGCCCGGCTGCCCCACTGGGGGCTCTGAATTGCCTGCCTCTGACCCTGCCTTGCCTCTGACCCCGCCTGTCCCGCTGGGGGGGGTTCTGTTCTTGTTCTGCCCGTTTGCCCCCCCCGGGGGGTTCTGTCCCCTTCCCTCCTTGTCTGCCCCGCCGGTGGTTCCTGGTCCCGTTCTTGTTCCTGTCCCGTCCCTACTCCGGATCCAGCCCTGTTTCCACCCTGCTTTTGTTTGCTGCCTCCCTGGTTGGCTCTGCACCTGTTCTTGTTGCCAATCAGGGGGGCAGCCCTTATATTCTGTTGAGTCTCTGTTCTGTAGCTGGATCCTTGTCTTCCGTTGTCTTTTGTTGCCCTGTCTTTGGTTGTCTCCAGTTTGTTCCTGTTTTTTTTTTCATTTTCGATCACGCAGGCTGTTTTCCGTTTTGTAATAAGCCTGGTTTTGGACACTCTCTTTGTGCCACAATTGAGTCCTTTTTCACCACACACGTGACAGACAGCGTACGTCCTTTGTTTTGTCCGTTTCATCATGTTTAGAGCAAAACTGTTGCAAAACAACAGTGCATAAAATATGCAACGCATTACGCACAGATTTCTGCATCCACTTGGCTTCATTTCCGCACTCCTCATGCTCCATCTGTTTACAGAAAACCATGGCATGTCATACATCGCTCTGTTCCACTGCTCATTGGCTGTAAGAGGAAAATGTCACTAAACATGTGTAATGTGATTGGTTGATTCTACACGGGGCGTAAACTTTCAGTCACCTGTAGCACTGATGCGGCTGTCTGGGGCTCCAGTGACCCACGACCTCCACTTTATTGGCCAACTTTGGTGTCAATCAGAAGCTAACATGTTTGTAACACTGAGGAACAAAGTTGGCGCTGTCAGAAGTTTATTATGCCTGAAATTGAGAAAAGAAATGCAAAAAAGGACGGAGCAGATTTCACGTTTGGAATACTTTCCTGCAGCAGATTAGACATGGAGGAACGAACTTATTTTGTGGACATGATTTCTTCACTGGATTATATTCTCTGGACCTGTTCGGAACAAATGAGACCAACTTTCTGGGAATATACTGACGTTTGACAGAACCAGAGCCCTCAAAGGTAAGTGAAGTCCAAATCCACCTTTTTGACTTATCTGTAACTGTCAGCATTGTGGTGATTGCTGGTGAAAATGGTCCGAAAGACGAGCGCGCGTAGCTTTCATTTGATGTGTAGATTGTTTGTGTGGGCGAGGCAGAAGTATAATTACATTGCTGTAAATTTGTAAAGTTGGGGCCGTCGGAACGTTAACAGGTTAAATAATTCATAGGTCAGCTGTTTTTCCAACCTCAGTGTATTTTGTGTCAGGAACATCTCCGATATTACCATGTAAACATTGATTTCTACTTTTGAGAAGAGTAAATTGAAGTAGCTTCAGCAAATATCAGTTCAAATACCTAAACTATATTCAAGCTGAATATGTGTAATTGCCCATATCCAACAGACACATGCCTTTCAACACAATTAGAGTTGTCTGTATGAGCCTCTGAAGCTCTATTTGACTGGTTTATTAGCCATGAAGCCTAATTATCTGCTGCATAGATAGAGGGGGTCCTCCCATTCTGTGAGCCTATGATGTGAGCTCCCATTAGCGGGTTCATTATGATAGCTAGAATAACCAACATTTAATTTGGGACAACATTTCAAATAGCTGTGAGTGACCCGGTCTCTTTGGCTGTATACATTTTTTAATAACATCGTAATCATTGGCTTTTTGATGGACAGTTGAAATCCAAATGACCTCTTTGAATCCTACTATCACAGTAATTAGCTTGGACAAAGAGAGTACAACACTGAGTCCAGATGCTCAGTGAATGGTAAAGATTATGTATTCTTGTGGCTTTAATTACCTTTTAAACTTGCTTTTGATCACCTTGGAATACGTATTTTACATTTTCTAACTTAAAATGATGCTGGAATTCGCAAAATATACTTGTCTCTGTTTTCAGTTAGGTATCTAGGCATTAGAGGTCCTTTGAACAGAGAATGAACAATGTGAAATAGACAAGTGAAAGTCGGCTACGCTATGGTTTGATGGTTTGATCTGCAGAAGGACCCGAAGGATGCAACAATTTCGATATGTAGCATTATCGAGTACTCCGAGAAAACAGCTTTGGATTAATACATTAACGAAACAAGCATGAATTAAGCAAATGTGTCCTTTAAATGATATACACCCATGCAGGGGGATGCCTTTTGATGGTTATGACGAGGGAAAGATTATGATTTGTTCTGTTTAATACACAGAGCTGTTCACATGACAACAAACAATACGAGTGACAGTATGCAAAGTGTGACTGATGATGTTTACAATAATCATCTGAAGTGAGTTTAGTCCCATTTACAACAGTCCAACTAAATAAAATGATTTACCCTAGTCCTATTTTTAACAATAATTCATTCTGTTCCTTGCAGCTGAAAAAAAAAGTGAAACAAAAAACAAACACTTTCCAATTTAAACTGACCAATTTAAACATTTTTGAATTTAAATTGGCCTATTCAAACTTGTGTTAACATGTCAAGTGTTTAGATATGTTTTGTACAAGCTTTAGGTCGGTGGTTTGAATCTCCGCCATAAACACTCTTCGTAGCCTGATCCGATCCACTGACTCACAGACTGTTGTTGTGTCCTTTGGCAAGACACCTCGCCACTCAGCATTTGCGCACACAGGTATGAATGTGTACGAATGGGTGAGTGGTTCCATGGTTAAAAGCTTTCAGTGCCTTGAAGGTACAAAAGCGCTATATGAATGTCATTTGTCTGTACAGCATGTAAGCACAGTTATATAGGTGCAGTTTCTTTCATACAGTGTTCACAAATGTACATTGTCCTTCAGTATATCTGTTATTTTACAGACCTCATTTCTGCACATTCAACCATAGCACGTATCTGTCTGAACTTTTTTGAGCAGAAACACAAAGAACTCTAGCTTCAGGTCAGAGGAAGCCTTGGCACTGGCGCAACCTGAGAGCTAGCCCACGCATGAGTGACAAAATCCTGGAATAATTCTCCCCTTGCAGGACCAAAAACTCATTTTGCCTGAATAATCAGTGTGGACAGGGCTAATAAGCCTGGAGAGCTAATATGAAGTAATTAAGAGTAATGATAGTGGGCTACATGAAAATGGTTTGCTTTGAGTTCTCCATCAGTAATCTGTCACTGCCATGGTGTGCTGCTAATCTGATACAGCGCTCGGTTTCAGTCCAGTGCTACTTTCAAATGACCTCCCAGATTATGAGTCTAAAGTAAGTGTGTTAAATGTACGCTATCAAAGGATCAGTAAAATTCAGTTTGTTTTAAGTTTATTTACAGACTTTTTCAATGTAAAGGTACAGTGTAAGTTTTCTGGAGGAGGGTCCACCCTGGTTTCCGTCGATGGACATGTAGGAATTTATCTGTCCCATGGGAAAAAAGGCAGGTGACTGTATCCAGGCCAAGTTACAAGTCAGGTCTGTGGAGAGACGACCCCGCTGCTCATTTTTCAAGGTATTTTTCAGCAATAAAAACACTATGCTTGACAAAATTTAACAGCTGATGAGGACTATTTGATACATGACTTTTTCTGTATTTACTCAGACATATTTTGTACATCTGTAAAATACATGATAGTTAGGCGTGATCATCCTTTTTTTTTCCTTTATTGTTGTATTTGTGTGGTTTTGAGTTCAGAACAATCATATTTTTGTTCAATGTTGATAATATTTTAACTCGCAGATGCCTACAATTACTTATTCCATTTGATGAATTTGTTATTCACAAATCAGCACTGATGCACATTAATATCGGACGTGATGTTAAATCTCTTCTTCATTGCATTTTCTATTATTAATAAAAGTCCATCAAAAGTAGTAATATCATCACTTAAAATGAGACAGCGTTTAATCTATGTGTCACTGCCAGTATAACCTAAATTATGAGCTCTGGACAAACTATAATTTGGACGTCAGCTCTTCATTGCTACTTTCAGGCTTCTTGATTGGCTTGTCAAGTTTCTGGTCATCACTTCTTCGTCTCTAACTTCTCATGTTTAAATCCTAAAAGTGAATGGTTAACATATGCAAAAACAAACTAAACATAATGGTAATAATAAATAAAAATAAATAAATAAAATGTATAGATAAATAGGGTGGATTTTCTTTCCTCTGCACTGCTGTGACTTGTTGACATTCTCTTGAGAAAAGCCTTTGACTTTATATTTTTTCATTCACCAACATAAATGCTGCATTGTATTCGGTGTTCAATACTACCAGTGTATTGAGTGTCCCTGTACTCAACAGACTTTACAGCGTCTCTTTTAAGTACTGCATACACTGAAAAAATGAATTAATTAAGGGTATTAATCTTAATTTGAAAGAAATTTTGATCAATTTGCCTGATGGACTTTTATTTACTTGAAAATGTTTCTGTTCTTTTGTTAAGCAAAATATCCTTGTCACCTGTCAGAAATGTCTTGAAATTAATTACATAGTGTACGTCACAAAAAAAATACAATCTCATCTAGTCAAAACGAGTCAAATCCACATTCAAACTGTGAATTTAAAGTTACTGAAGTTGTGTGAGAAACAGGAGAGAACAGAAATTTCATCTGCGCTATTCATCTTGTATGTATATGCACATTTGACAATAAAAGAAATTGAAATTGAAATTGAAAGATGCATTATGGAACTGCTTGTCTGCATGTTATTGCTTTGCTCAGAATGGCATAAAACATAACTATCCCCATAGAGAAAAGCAGGTGACATCACCAAACTAATATGCAGCCTAGTAATGGGTCAGATCTGTCGAGATGCAAAACTGATCACAGTAAGAATTTTTCAAGACAAGTATATTTGAGTTGTGCAGCCCCATTTCTTTTAATTATTATTATTTTTTTATTACCTGCACATGCTGTTTTAGAATGAATATGCAGGTCCTATCCCCCACTTAAAAGTTCTGTATTACACAAAATGGATTCTTGTGAGCTTTAACCAACAATCAACATTATAGCCTAGATAAGAAAACGGCATAATATGGACCTTTTAATACTGTGGAACATTACAGGCAAATCAATAACATCTCCTTAAGAAAAGTTACAGTATGCCTTTAAGCAATTAGTATCTTTTTTTTTAAAGTTGGACTGACTCGAGTGTGCAGTGTGGGTGAATGGGCATTTGTGGCTTGTGTCCTCCTGGCCTTCACATGCAGCTCTATGGGGGCTTGGCTCAGACCAGTGCAGAGTGAACCCACAAACCGAGCTGTGAGCTGTGTGTGTGTGTGTTAACCCAGCAGTGAACAGAGCACAAGGTCAAGGCTGACAAATCCAACAGCTCCCAATCCTACATGAGCTGCCTCTGCGTTCGGCGTATAAGCACCACTAAGAGTGCATGAGGAGTAGGAGGTGCCACTGGGACCAGGGCCCTCAGAACATACCAGCACAAGGAGAATATATGGGCAGAACAGGGTTTTAAGCAGCAGCATATGTCAGTCACATTACAACTGACTAATTGCATTATCGTAGCCCCCCTCCGCTCTTGTTACCAACTTAAACTCTATGGGGTTTTCCCTAAGTCACACACTAGAAGGAATAAATACTTATTACTGTGGATAGTAATTTGTGGATGCACATCACAAAACAACAATGTTAAAGGTACACTATGTAACTTTTCAGCTGCTTGTCTCCATGAAGATATTGCCTAGAATGTTCTACTGAATGGCATTAACATTCATTAACATTAAACACATCGATCTCCAAGGAGAGAAGCAGGCAATGCCACCAGGCCAGGCTAAGGACAAATCGGTCAAGAGTGTACCCTGTCACATAAATAATCCCTAACCAGAAAAGTTACATTGTGTACCTTTAACTGGGGACCCTATACCCTCACATAACATTTTGAAGCTCTCTTATAAGCTCACTAAACAGTCAGACAGAGCAGATGGGGTGTCTTGATTTTGAGGGATTTGCACAGTGTGTTGGGTTGAAGTATCACTTCTGTCTTCATTTTTGCTCAGTGCCTCAAACCTAATGGGACAAAGTAAAGGTTGATATATCAGCTGGCACCTTCTTGTGTGCAGGTTTGGCTTCATTTTTTTTGGCCGGGCTCACATGTGGACATTTGCATGTGTAGTAACTATGTCTTCAACACATCTTCATTTACTTACCATCTGATCAAGTAAACAGAAATGTAATGTGTGCATCTAAATGCAAATGAATCAATCATAACCATAATCGAGAGCATCTTCTTAAATAGCAGATTGTAACTAATGTGTGCAATATTATACAGTGGGTACTGGGTTTGGAAAATTGGTAGTACTAAGTAGTAGGAGTCGATCCCTGCCTGCATGCTGCTTACAGGCAGAGCAACGACGTAGGTCGGAACAATGATGTCTTGTAAAAGACACCATAAAATTATGTAAAAGAATAAAACTTACTAAAACATGCTTGAATCACTCTGAATACAACTGTGAGTGGGTAAGTAAGAAGTGAAAACCACTATAACATTCATCATATAAGATTTTGCACAATATGTCTCCTTTAAGAAAGTAATACAACTGAACTTAAACAACCAGGGTGAGATCCGTAGGATGGTTGAACTGATCATGTTCTGACCTTGAAAATGCAGAGTAATGATGATGTTTACACTGAGAGTTGTTTGACACTGAAATAAGAGCACCATATGGCCAGCTGCTTGTCTTCTTGTGGAGGAGGCAAGAGACGCAGGAGAAGTTACTGGAACCAAGTCTCATTATCATTCCAGAGAGAAAAAAGCAAGTCAAGTTAATTCAAAGAATAAACCATGCAAATGCAGTCATATTATGCAGTCATATTATTCATGTTTAGTCTGTTGTTGTCTCAAAGTGGCATGAACTAAGTTTGTCTAAGAGTTGAGTCATCCACTACTTTGCAGCTGGTGACATTTTAAGGTGACCTACGCCTACTCTAGATCTCATCACATCAGACCTACTGTAACTAAACCCTCGCTTGTTGGGGCATGTTGTGCAGTGGTACCTATCAAATTTATAACAGCTTCACTTCAGCAAAAACAATAGTAGTTTTTCCAGGCAAAAGCAAATCATTTTGAACAGTGAACATTCAGGTGAGATACAAGTTGGATAAGAAATGTAAAGTGAGCCATATGCCGCTCCATTAGTGCATAAACTGGGAAAAATCAACTTGAACACACTGAAGAAAAGGTGTGGAAATCATACTCTTGCATTCTCAAAATGAATGTACAGGGAAACAAAAACATGGCAGCAGATTTTCATATATACTATTGTTAAAGGATTATCACAGATCAATATCGTCATTATGGTCCTATACTTCTGTTCATGTTTCATGATTATAAGGCATGATCCGAGTTTACAAAGTGTCTCCTCCACAGCTGGGCCAGTGAGTCCCTGGATAGGTCATTGTTGAATAGCAAAATTGTGTAGATCAACTGTCAACTTCCTGCAGGCTACTACTACTTTTTTTGGAGCAGCTTAGTAAACCTACTTATTATTCTGTGCTTTGTCAGTGATAATTTTGTTATTATTTATTTTTTATTTAAGAAAAAGGAGGAACAGTGCATATTAATTGACTCATTTTACAAATGTAAATATGCCAGATTATAGCCTAGGGGCTAATTCCATCTGCAGACCCCCTGGCAGGTTGATGTTACAAAGTAAAAAAGTTTTTAAACATACAGATTTGACAGTGTTAGTGGGACAACAAAAAAACAAGACAGCGCGACAACAAAAAACAGTTCACCCAACCTTTTTGCACACACCCCCAGACGATATTGCACAGGCTCCTATTTACATCACATATTACAACTCTATTGCACTTCCTGCCCACATTGCAACCAACCCCGAATTCACCCCTTTCAGATTGCACGGATTCCCTATTGCACTTTTTACACATTATTGTTAGTCTTGGTTTTTAATTTTAGTCAAGATTTACTAAAATATATTTGTTTTTACGTTTTAGTCTAGATCATAAACTGTATATTGCAAATCATGGACATAGCTAACCTGCTAGCTGCCGCGTTGCAAATGGAAAGTGATCGTAGGTGTGCTTCTAGTTCCATCGACTCTGGCTCCAATTCACTTACATTGAAAAATTGTCACCTCTCTCTCTGTAATTGCTGCAGTAAACGCAGTCATTTTGGTCTTAAAATGTTCGTATTAAACCACTCTAGATAATGATGTGTGTGAAACTCGACTCCCAAATTCGCCGCTATAACTACTAACCTCGATGAGCTTCATTTGACTGGAGAAAAAAACGATATGGGTGACGTCACACTCACTTAGTAGTCCACTCCTTTATACAATCTGTGGTCTGGTTTTAGCCTGCAAAAATGTCATGCTAATTGATTTAGTCGACTTTCATTCATTTTTACGTTTAGTTTTTATTATTAGACCAGAAATATCAGTACTTTTAGTCATATAGTTTGAGTCCACGAAAATGCATGTCATTTTTTAGACTTTGTTTTGAGTTATTTTAATTACTTTTGATGAACAAAATTACCAGTAGATCAGTTTCAAGAGAAAGGGGAGGCTGGCTTTCCCTGTAGCTCAGTGCCCCATTCTCTGGACATTACAAAAGAATGTAAAACCTCCATTAGAATTACAGCTAGCATTGCAACATTGGAGTTAATTGATGAACCAATTCTTATTCAGACAACTGATTAATCTTATCATTTAATGAACCTGTACCTTTTGTTTTTTTTTTTTTTTTTTTTGTTTTTTTTTTTACCTGTATATGTTTTGGGCAAACTTTCTCTTGCCCCAGTATAGAGACGGAAGCTCATGAGGTCAAAATAAGTCAAATTAAAAAAAGTCAGCTGTGTACTGTCCGCATCTAATTATAAAACCTTTTTTGTCAGCAAATCAGGAAATGCACAGCTAGCATGCTAGTTGTTGTCAGCATTACCGTGATGGCAAAACTTTGCTTTGGCTTCTGAAAGTTGTGAAAACCGCTAATAAACTCTTTCATAGTGAGGAATTTGTTACTCGGAATGTATAAGGCATGTGAGAGGAATACTTTAGACCACTGCAAACTGTTTAAACAAGTTAGTTTGGTCTTTTTCAAGTTTTTTAAGACTGTAAAATTCAGTGAAGCATCACCTTTAAGGACACCGTTAACTGCAGAACAAAAAAAAACGCGCTTATTATATTTTTACTATACTCTTATCGTGCTCAACAGCATTTATCTGCCTACAAATACAAAATGTTTATGCATAGGATCCTCTTTGCATCCACCATTATCCACTTCATGTCAGCTTGAAAACCCCGAGAGAGCTATCATTGCTGAACACCTGAACACTGTGCACCGAACCTTCTGTTGACCCAAAAAAGCCCACGCATATGAGAGTTTGTGTTCAGTGCAGTTGGGTAAAGCAATATAGTAATTTTCTGATAAAAGTTTTATTTATAATTGCAAATGATACAGCACAAACTAATCAGGTCCCATGTAAAATGCAGTATAAGACACTGGCTTCATAAAAAGTATGTATCTGTAGAAAAAGTTAAAAAAACAAAAAGCAAAACTCAAAGCAGGGCATATCCGATATAAGTTGAGAAATTCAATTCAATTTGTTAAAGAAATTGTACTTTTCAAATTATACTTTTCCTGTACTATGTCGACTTATCATTCAATATATGAAACATGGATCAATATATTTTGGGACTCAATATTTATCATATGTATATTTTCTTTGTAAAAGTGGGGAGATTTGAGGTATTTTTGTTGTAGCTCAATTACATTTGAGCTGTAAAAGATTGAATAAGTGACTAATTATTGACCAATAATAGTTAAGTCTGTTATTTATTTGTTACAGCCCAGGTCTTTTAATGATACTGCCTATTTAAAACTGGTTTACTGGGATTATCTTGTATATTTGTTATTGTGGCATAAAGTAGTTTCAATATTGTTATTTATTGTAGTATATCTCTGTACCAATATATTGTGCTTCAAAAATTCAAAAGTTCATCCATCCATCCATCCATTTTCTTCCGCTTATCCGGGGCTGGGTCATGGGGGCAGTAGTCTAAGCAGAGACTCCCAGACTTCCCGCACCCCAGACGTCCTCCAGCTCCTCTGGTGGGACCCCAAGGCGTTCCCAGGCCAGCCGAGAGACATAGTCCCTCTAGTGTGTCCTGGGTCTTCCCTGGGGGCTCCTCCGGGTGGGACATGCCCAGAACACCTCCCTAGGGAGGCGTCCAGGAGGCATCCTGAGCAGATGCCCGAGCCACGTCAGCTGGTTCCGAGCTCCTCCCATGTGACTGAGCTCCTCACCCTGTCTCTAAGGGTGCACCCAGCCACCCTCCAGGTCCTGGCTCGAAGAAGCCATTAGGACAACATCATCTGCAAACAGCAGAGATGAAATCCTGTGGTTCCCGAACCAAACCCCCTCCAGCCCCTGACTGTGTCTAGAAATTCTGTCCATAAATATAATGAACAGAACTGGTGACAAAGGGCAGCCCTGGCGGAGTCCAACATGCACTGGGAACAAGTCTGACTTACTGCCGGCAATGCAAACGCGGCTCCTGCTCTGCTCATACAGGGGACATTTTTTGGACCAATACTTTGAACTTCTACTTGAATTATATATTATTTTGAAGCAATGTTACTCTTACTTGAGTATAATTTTTTACTACTCTGCCTATCTCTGGTTGTGCAAGCACAGGCAATAAAACTATGAATCTAAATGTAAAATGCAGACTTCAAAAATGCCCAAATGGATTCTATTCTTTTTCACAGCTTCATAACTCATGACTGTGTGAAACAAACAGTAATTGGTTTCTTGGCCTTGCCCTCAAATTGTGCTTGGCTTATGCACTATCATTTGGCACATTAGCACTGCCTCTTTAATTAGACCTAATGACTGTGAGAGATGGGCTGCTTTTGAAATGTGCAGGGCTCACAATAATGGGGTTAAATGATGCCTCTGTCATCACTGGACCCAGCCTCCAGAGGACCATAAGCGAGACCAAGTAAAAGACTGGCCTACAGATGAACAGTCCTGTAGTCTTTGCTGTATTCCCCAACACTGAGTTACAACAGGGCACGGGTGGATTTGGATGGGCTCCCAGAAGACTCATTCTTGCTCTCCCCACCAGCTGTCTCTGCAACATTAACATTCCACATCGACTTGGACAATTCTACAATTAAGCACTAGAGCTAGAGCTGCAATTAGTAGAGCACGAGCACAATCGGCCCAATTAGTGTTTACCTCACACCGATTCTATCACCTTCATTTGTAAACGCCTGTGTCCTTTCCATATAGTGCTGTTGTTTTTTTTGTACATTCTTGACATGAGGTTAATGTAGGCTTATGTTGTTTAGTATAATAGAGGCTTATTTCAATAAATTGCACAAAAACATGCACAGGTAAAATCCTTCAGCTAAGGTAGACCAAGCCGAGTTCACGATCTGGAGATGGATCCCCTGACAGCTTGCCCCAGTGACATTGAAGGATGGCTCAAAAGCAAAGGACAAATTTCCCTATGGCGACAATGAGGTGTACCTTTTTCTTTAAATATAGAAATATCTCTAGAGGCGAGGAGCTGCTATAGTTCACCAACATGCAGCTCTGAGCATAACTCATTACCAGGGCTTTTACGCAGTATTTACCATGTAAATACGGGAAAACGTCCTTTTGCAACAGCAGCAATGTCACCATGTGTAAACTGTGTATGTGAAGGACAGAGTATGGGAGGGCAGCAGGGAGAGAAGGGGCTGAGAAAGAGTGAAATGTGAGCACGAGTTTGTAAGTGTGTAATATTCTTGACAATATTTGACAAATTCACTGTATACGTTGATTCTCTTGACAAATTCGCTGTATACATTGTTTTTTTCTACAAATAATCCCTCCACTTTTTAGTGAAATTTGAACAGTTTTAAAAGCCCTTCTGGGAACTTGTGTTGTGAATTACCCTAAACTATAAACACTGTGTTACACCTCAGATTACTGAATTGTTAATCTATGTCTTTTTATATCTGTCCCAATTAAAACACACACACACAAAAAGTCACGTATGTATGTGTCAGAGCACAGCAGCTTCTATAATCTCTTAAGCCATCACTCATAACTAAGGTATAACGATGCGTCGTTTCACAACACATCAAATCACAAAGTACATGATGCATTGTGCCAGTGTAATAATGTGAAATTCAAAAATGGGCAGAAAGCCAATCTTTTCATGGACCACTTCAGTCCGAATGGTGCACTTACTATATCCATATTCATAGTTAGCAGCACAGGGGCTAGGTGGCTAACACTCACAGCAAGAATGTCCCAGGCTCAACTCATGGGTGGACTTTCTGTGCGTTTGCTGATTCTCCCAGTTTCTGGATGGTTTTTTCTGCAGACACTATGAATCCCCCCCATCAGCCTAAAACAGGGGTGTCGAACTCAATTCACAGAGGGCCAAAATTAATTTGATATGATGTCGCAGGCCTGAGTTTGACATGTCTGGCCTAAAACATCATAACTTCAGACCTGTCCAACCAATATAGAAAATTCTAATATTATTCAGAATAAAATATATGACTTTGTTTATCTGAGAAGAGTTTGGTTCTTCAGTATTGATTCTGCAGAAATCCTCGGTTTATTTTTCCATTTTACTCATAAGCTGCCATGTTTGTTTTGACACAAACGATCCATGTGTCTCTTTAATTGGTCAAGTTGCCTGTCAATCATGCCCTCTGAAATCGGGGAGACAGGGAATGGTACCAGACTTACTTGTCTTTATAAAGTTTTGTGAACGTGTGTGGTTCTGGCTGGCCATGTAACCTCATGGGTGTACCTCCACCATTGCTTGTCACTTAATAATAATTCTAAAGAAAATAAAGCCACAGAATGAAGCCACAGAATATGAATATACAGATATGTATTTTTTTATATTATGTCCAATACAACCCGTCCTGACTGCTGCATTTTGGCGTGCACCTGCAAATACGTTTGGCATCTCTGGTGGTGTAGATTTACTGGAGTCACTGACACATTTCCTCTTAACATGTAGAACTTGTTCTCAGAGGAACCATTAGCTGTGAGGTAGCATCATATGTTCTCCCAGTTTGAGGAAGTCACAAGTCTACTTTTTAATTAACAATCCCATCTAGGCCTGCACCTCGACATGCGGCCGTCCTGTGTATCATTGCCAGCCCAAATGGACCCCTCATGAGCACACTGGATTCTTATTTAGATTCAATTTTCTGATGCGACTTGGCTGAAAGCTATATCTGTATGGCACACTTATCTGTGAGCAGAGTAAGCATCGCCCACAGACAGAGCAGACACAATAGGGCCAGAACAGAACCAAGACCAAGTGTGGTGAGTGTTGATAAGGATCATTACATTGGCTGTATTTATTATATGCATTTCATTGTAGTTTGGTAAAGGCAAGCACAGCATATACATATATTTGACAGTTTGTTGTGGTTCAACATAAGATTGAGAGAAATTACTAAGTAGGCGGCTAACAGTTTAAATTCAAACACGCTCTCACTCATGGTTCAAAATCAATATGCAGGACCTTGAAATGACATATAGTGTGAAACTGACTTTTTGAGCTTTTAAACCATGTTGTAACATTGTTCCATCGTCAAAAACATACCTGGAGCTCTATTTAACTTCATTCACATTGTCTTGTTTCATAAACCCTGTCTATGAGGTCCTCTTGAGTCTTGAGCCTCAGAAGTCACTATGTTTCAATTCTCCTTGGATTGTGACATCAAAGGTAGAAATATGAAGGCCTCCTGCAGTTCATAAATAATCACCAGACTTCCTGAAATGCTCTCATTATGACTATGTATTTACAGTATTTTAGCCTGCTAGGCCATATTGCTTAATGGATATCTTATGAAGTCCCACTGGCAGACTGATGGAAAGTAATTTGTACTGTCAATCCATATGCATGTACATGATTGTAAGTAAATAATGCATTAGATCCAAAACAGTAACTAAATAATCCATAAAAGAAATGCATATTATAAGGACATTTTTGTTTAAAAAGCAGCTAAATCGACTTTTTCTACGTTTAATGTTATAACATTGTTCCCTCATCGAAAACACGCCTGAGTAGGTTTTAGATGTCATCCATGCATGTTTGAGTAATCTAGTGATCTCTCTCGGGCACTATTCGAACCGTCCTTATGGTTAGCAGTATGATCAGGTCCAAGACTCGGCCCACAAGCCAACGTCACTCATGCTCCTACATGGCTATTTTTCCAAAACAATACATCACAGCTTCACAAACCTGATGTGATGTGCAGTAGTTTCATTAGTGAAAAGCATGCTGTTATGATGTGCACTCTGTAGGGGGAATGACTTTGTGTGGCAGGCCTGGGAACTTGAAAGTGAAACTAATTAAATATTTTAATATGTTGTTTTCAGCAAATATAGCATTTTCAAAACAATAAAATTTAACGTGGTGATCTATATGTTATGTGTAACAATAGCACCTAGCACTCTCTCTACTCTCTCTTTAGCAAAATAACAAAATGGGAATCTCAGAGGCACCAACAAATTTGGAGTTAGAAATTATGCTTAATGAAAATGATAGATCAGCCCTATCACTGTAATCTCTGTGTCAGGCTGCACTCATGTGGAGTTGTGTGCGCACGAACACATTAGGATTTTATGAGACAGCACATGATGAAGAGAATCGCATGTTGTTAAATGTGCTGTGGGGCACTTTATATGATCGTGTAAAACATGATTATCATTGCTCCATTAGGGAAACATGTCCTTGGAATTATCACATTAACAAGCAACCTTCCAATTTATGATATTACACTGTTATGAGAATTTTAACATCTGCACATTGCAGGTAACATTGCTAGTTTAAAAAGAGAAAAAAAGTGGAATTTTGGATTTTAGGAATCCAAAAACAAAGTGACACAATGAGAAGAATCACCCACCCACAACAAACAACATATTTACCAAGTGAATTATTTAGGCCATTTCTTATAAGCCACTCAGGACTATGAAGTCAGAACAGGCATTTAACTGAGAGCTAAATTATGAGGGTTAACTCCAAGTCTCACATTGATGACACGTCCATGTTAAAGAAATGTCCCAAACATTAATTATTGTGTTATTATTATTATTTTAATAATAAATATATTATTATTATTATTATTATTATTATTATTATTATTATTATCATTATTATTATCATTATTATTATTATTATTATTATTATTATCATTATTATTATTATTATTGCACAAACTCTGCATTATGCGCTTTATTTATTTATAGTGAATGTGAAAGGTGCGCCATGGAACTTTTCTGTTGGAAGGTCTGCCACTTGCTTATCTCCATGAAGATTTTATTGCTTTGCCTGGAATGTTCCACAGTATATCATGAATTGACTAAGTTACAGGTCAGATCTGTGGAGAGGCGAGCCTGCTCACAGTAAGAATGCATGTTTTTCAAGAGGTTTTTGAGCAATAAAAAAATAAAAACCTCCCCAAATGAAATGACTACTAAAGACATAGATTTAATGCCATATTGTGGGACAATGCAGTACAGATAAAGCAATAGCATCTATTTTGAGATGGGTGAAGTCACGAAGTACACCATTAAGCTACATGCAAAGTGACTAAGTGATAGAAATTGATGTTTTGAAAAGAAATTGTGACACATTTAGGCAAATATATCTGAAATTGTTCAAGTACTGTAATCATCCATGCATTTGTTAACAGCAGCTGCTTCGAGCCCACCCTCAGCACATGGTGGTGTTGCACGCTTTATTCCTGGGTAAGCAACATCACATACAATGCCCGCTCCAGTAGTTTAGCTGGTTGAGACTTGTGAGACTTCTGGTGTAAATAAGTGAAGTGGAATTAACGTGTCTGTTTCACAATGGCAAAAAAAAAATCTGTCTTCAAATTATGATTTTTTTTTTCCCCCTCAATATACCAGTTTTCATTTATCAGTGAGAGCAGAGCAGCGAAGGCAACAGACTCAGCGCGGAATTGCTTGTGGGCCAGGGAGTAGCAGAGCGAGAGTGTTTTTTTTTTTTTTTTTTTTTTAAGTTACTGCCTGCCTGCCAAACTCCAGCCTGTTCTACCAGTGTACATCAAATAAAAAGGGTTTAGAATAGGATCCCTCCTTCTGTTCTAGTCGGCACGGGAGACACTGCTCCGAAGTATCCACCTGCGTCTGCACATGTCAACATGGCAGCTCCCACTTTTACTAGAATTGAAGTGTTATTTCCTGTCAGGATGAGACTACAGAAAAATGCTAACCTTCCTCACCGTATATGGGATGTTTAAAGTGCATTTTCACTTCCATTAAAACATAGTTAACATGTTTGTATTATAGATTGTACTAAAAAGTTGTGGTTATGGTTATAATTTTATTTCCTGATGGGAAATGGGCAGCAGATATGACATATGTAAAGGCAATTTCAGTTCTGGCTCCCAGCAACAATAATGTTCACAAGGGCCAAAAGGGGGATTACTTGACTAATAAAAATAGATGAACACCTTTATTTTGTTAAATGAGTTTTAAAAGTTTAAAAAGAGAACATTTGCTTGCTCTATTTCCACCATCTGCCACTTCACTGATGTAGAATTACAATAAATATATTAACCACAGGTACTATCCCACCAGACCAAGTCATAACATGAAAAACATGAAAACCCATTTGCAAATAAGGATAAGGGTCCATGCTGGAGATAACATGTTTTTTAAAGACTTCTACAGTGATAAACAGTTTTGCATTCTCTATATATATTGGCTGTTCCTATCTATCTATTTTCACCAGCATTAATTTTAGATACACGTAAAATGTCAAGTACAACCACTAGTTAAGTTAGCTGCATGCGTGACAGGCTTCTAATCGAGTATGATATAATGTGAATGCAAGTGAAAAGTGTGGAAAGTGCAAAGCTTACAGTTTGCGTGAGTCTGGGTCCCACGGCTCTCCGGTGCAGGCTCATTGTGCTGGTGAGGATGAAAGGTTAGTGATGGACATGTGGGAAAAGTATGGATCCAGCTGCTATCTGTGTAAGCTAATGCTTCACTTCAAAGTGCATCTCCTTGCTCTGCAGCCTTGAACAGCCCTTGTTGGAATGCACAGATCTCAGCAAAGCAAGGGAATCCTCTCTTGATCAATGTGGCTAAGCCGTATGCCATGGACGAATACCAGTGATGTTCATTAAGAAAGAAAATCTCCAAGGTCGCTCGAATCTCATCTGAGAAAGTGAACAGTAAGAGTTTAAATGGATCTGAGAAAGCTCACCACATGGACAAAAAGGTCCCTAATGTTTTGCATTGTGATCTGAGGGGGAACAGACTTTTCAAGGCCCCACCGATACCCCAGTGAAGCCTTGTGACAGCCATCAAACTGTACACCATCTGGGCACCAAGGTCCCTTATTAGAACAGTCTGTTATTGTGGGACGAGACTGTGATCAACATGTTATTTGAAGAAGAAAAGTAAACATGCTTTATTTTGACATTCAACAAGGTAAACTCTGGTTTTGCATTGTCCATTCCAATATAAACGTGACCTTGTGAATGAGACCAGGCTCTTCTTGAGCTCCTCTGGGTTCTCGTGAAGTTAAGAAGAGACCTGTCATATCTGTGGTTTATATAGGCCTGAAAATATCCCATGGATAACTGCTCTGGCACACTGTATAGCAGACAGTAATGATAGATTACTCCTCCATCACTCCTCCTCTAAACAGTATTTTAAGACAAACACCTCTGATTTAGCTCAGATTCTGGATTCAGCAAACCCAGAATTATCATAACCAAACATGTTTCACTTCACATCAACAGAGTTTAGTACTATGCTCACTGATTCTGCAGAAACCCGCGCAATGTTTTTCAGTGATTGTCTAATCCACCTGTATCACACCCATCTGAACTCGGGGAGATTCACTGGTGACAAGACTTACATTTTTGAAAAAAGTGTTGTATTCTGGATCCCAGGCAACTAATTCAATCAGTGACAGAGACCTCAGGGTGACACAAATCTGCGCCCTCTATACAGGTCTCACATTATTTTATTATAAAATACAAATGACTGGATTTTATACAAGTTTCTGAATGCTGTGCAAATACAAAAATCATTCACTAACACTGCATGTGCTTTCAGTTCTGGACTATTTGAGTTTGGCATTTGGTTTAAAATCCTCTGTTATATAAAGCCTTAAATGGTATGACCTCATCTTTATAAATCGAAAGAGATCACGCTGCCCTCAGTGACCCAGGATAGAAACAAGACAGCTTTCAGTGCCAGCAGCAACATTAGAAAGAAAGAAAAAAAAAAAATAACATGCACTTGGTGAAGTCTTTAAACGAATTACTGACATCGCAAAAGAAGCAAAGAGTTTTCATCCATTTTCTAGCACTCACCCTAGGCTGTGGTCGTGCAGGCAGCTTTCTAAGTATGCTTTTCTCATTCTGTGCACGCTTCCTCATGCTCCTCAGGGGACTACCATGGTGTTCCAGGCTAGTCGAGTGACATGGTCCCTCCAGGTCTAAACCCCTATGGGACGCCTCCCCGGGGATGTGTCCAGGAACTCACCTAAACTTACTCCTCTTGATGTGGAGCTCTCCCAGGTTTCTGCAGGTGCATTACCATCTGCACTCAGCCAAAATGGACGACATGAACCCGATTTCCTCTGAGCTCACCTGCTGGAGAAGAAGAACTATTGCATTTTAAGACAGTTTAAGAGAATTAATATTGGATGTTGAAGCATTTTTGTTGTTCTATCTTTGAAATTTGTTTTTGACATGACATGGCCTCTATTACTGCTGTTGGTCTGGAATCACTTTACTCAACTGTTAAAAAGGCTATAAAATGAATTTCTTCCCAAAATGTAAAAAACTGCTCTCTGAGTCTCTATGTGCTGTGTGTATCTAATAAAAAAGTAAGTTTATTGACTGCAAACCTGTAAGTAGAGCTGTTACGTGGCTAGATGTTGTTAAAAGAAACCAAAACACTGCTCTGTCCCTGAAAATTGGAAAACTTTTACTTTTAGTATGAGTTGCAAAACTTATATTTTTAAGGTGGTAACACTTTAAAGCTACCAAGTAACGGGATTGATCAATGTATCTGACTGTAACGGGATTGGCTGACTCCTGTTGTATTCTCACACTTTAGCACTAGTGGCTGATCTACTTGTGCCAGCTTTGGTCTGACAGAAGACCAGAGAGCACAGGTGAGTCTGAAAAAAAAAAGCCAGATGAGGAGAGGGAAGAAAAAAAATAATATAAACTCATCACATGTGGTAGCTTTAAGTGCTAAAAATCTACATAAATTTTTTTTTTTTTTTTTTTTTTTTTTGGAAAAGGTGTTTTTACATCTTGAAAAATCATCTTTGTATGACATGACATCAATCCAATTATCCAAATGATATCTGAAGAAGTACATTTGTATTACTGTATTAATTAGCTGCATATGCTAATCTGTAGGTGACAAAGCAGCCTCAGTGCTTTGTGTTGACACCACAAAGTCAACAATAATCACCTCTGAATTTTCAACAACAGCTGCAATGTTTTGTGGTAATTATGCGAGACAACATACAAACACATTTCATTGTGATTATTATGCATTATTTACACATGTGTACCAAACAAAAACAACCAAAGAGTCTGATAGAGGTGAGAGTTCGTGTTTATCCTAATATAGCGGCATACAAACTTATAATTAACATGGCTCTTTTAGGTACACATTGTTATATTACTGTTAAATTTCTGATGAATGTAGGGCATGAAGTGCAGGGGGAAAGTAAGATTTATAGCATCAGGCAATTACTTGAAGCTTGCACGGCAGTCCTTATTTAGCAGAATAGTAAGCCCTCCTCGCATGGAAGAGCACTAATTACCCAAGCTTATAGGAGGCTTACACTAATCTTGATTGAATTTCTGAAGACGACGTGAGATCAGTCTAACTTTTTCCCACTGTCAAAAGAGCAACTTTACTTTTTTTTTTACACAGGTTAAACTGAGCCCCAGAAAAGTCATGAAAAAAAAACTTAAAGGGGACATATCATGCAAATTTTACTTTTTTGAACTTTAAACTGTGTTGAAACTTTCTTCCCTCCTCTAAAATATATCTGAAGTTGTAATTCTTATTCCATTTATTTTAGGTGGTCTTTTGCTGAGTGATCAAAAAAAAGTTTGTGGTTTTCCCAGGATTGTTACGTCATAGACTGTAAAACGAAAAAGTCTCCTGTTCAGTTTGTAAATCCATAAATCATCACGGGACTTGTTCTGGGCATTTCTGGAAAAAAAAAAAAAGTAAATAACTACATTAAATAAATTAATTAAAACAGATAAATAAATTAAAATAAATAAATCAATAAATAAATAATGTCATGTATTACTGTCAGTAGAGGGAGCTCCAACGCAAATTTATTCACTTAAAAACCATGTATATTCTAAACCATGACATATCATTGTAGAAATGATTAAAACACATTTAAAAGACAAATAAGGCCAAAATTAAGTAAAATATATGCCAACTTTAAGAGAAGGAGAACTAAGCTAATCTTCTTGGTGAGAAACATTCACCTTGTCTTGCAAACTGCAGAGTGCTATTCATTGAGTTAAAACTAATCTTTTGTTAAAAACAGCCACAAAAGACAAGGACAAACCATAGGTAATGGCACTTTGTGTTGGGTGGATATGTGTATGTGGGTATGTGTGCCTAAAAAGTCTGCTTCTTTTGTCTTCAGACTTACTGTGTCCATGAACAAACTTGCCACTTTTCAAGATATGAAAAGAAGTTAAATTTAAAGTTTACAAAGCAAAAAACTTTCTGAAATCCATTCTGGTGATAATGTCTTGCATTATCTCATCCATGCACTTCCCATTAGTGGATTGACTGATTTTACTAAGCGGTTATAACAGAAAATATTACTTTCATCTTTAGTTTACAATATTTACAGATTTGTTGCAGAAAGAAATACAATTATACCTTATTGGCATTATCCCCTTACCATTCCGGGTCATTTTGGTGAAATTGCCTTTGTTCTGACCTCTACAAATTAAAATGATAACTGTTATTGAACCATAAGTAGTATTTACACACGTTTGGGGTCTTTGTAAAGGTAACATCCTATAGTTTTACCCTCATTGCACTCACTGTAAGTTTGTCTGGTAAGTATTTATACACTTTAGAACACACATAAAAAATGATTTTTCTCATGGCCTAAATTTTTTTGTAAAAATTAAGGTGAAGAAAGCTGCTCACTGTACATGATTATGACTCGTCCACAAAATGGTGAAAAAATGTCTTTGCCAAAATGCCATTGCTTTGTTTTGTGCAAAACCTGGTAACAGCCGATGAGAGCATCTGATAACGTCCCCCATGTGCCTAAAGAAAAACACAAACACATTAGTAACAAAGTACAAAATTGAGAGGCGTGAAGTAATATTATATTATATACATATTCATAATCATCACACAAAAACAGTTAAGGACGCACAATGATACAGAATGTACGCATGGAGTGGAGCTGTGCCTCTACACTGTACTCTACTACACTGTAAAACTACTGTTCTCTACTGTGTACAGTAAAGCTACTGTACTCTAGTGTGTACAGTAAAACTAAACTACACACCATCTTGTTGAGCTATTTTTACTTGCAATAATGTAAACTGCAGAATAAAACACCTTTCAATCAATAAACAAATGAAGTCTAATTCATACAGATAAACACAAATGTGCCAGAGCCCATGGTTCCAATGCCACTATGCACAGAAGTGACGCTAATGATCACACACGATATATTTTATCTACAATTATGTAAATAGCAGAATGAACCAGGCTTACCGATCCAGAACAGCATCCAGTCCATCAAAAAATAAGCTCCTCCACTTCTGAGTCCACCGTGGAATCTGCCACGAACCGCTCCGGGTCCGAGTTGCCTCTGGTATAACTTGTAAAAACATCCACAGTGTCCTCGGTCGCGTACTGCTTTTGTTTTATCCGTTTCGTCGTGTTTAGAAGCAAAACTGTTGCAAAATCACAGTGCGTAATTTTACGCTTTACGCACGAAATGCCGTGATGTATTCACTTTGGTTACGCACTGGGCCTGCTCCGTCTGTTTACAGAAAACCATGGCATGTCATACTTCCTCGTGTTCAGCTGCTCATTGGCTGTAAGGAGAAAACGTCACTACACGTGTGTGATGTGATTGGTTGATTCTACGCGGGGGAGAGTGGGGCGTACACTTTCAGTCACCTGTAGCACTGATTCGCTGTCTGAGGCTCCAGTGACCCTCAACCCCCACCTTATTGGCCAAACTTGGTGTCAATCAGAAGCTAGCAAGTTTGTTTATCACTGAGAAACAAAGTTGGCGCTCTCTGAAGTTTGTTATGCCTGAAATTGACAAAAGAAATGCAAAAAAATGACGGAGCAGAATTCACTTTCCTGCAGCAGATTGGACATGGAGGATCCAAGTTATTTTGTGGACATAATTTCTTGACTGGATTATATTCTCTGGACCTCTACGGAAAGAATGAGACCGATATTGTGGAAATATGTTGATGTTTGACAGAACCAGAGCCTCAAAGGTAAGTGAAGTCCAAATCCGCATTTTTGGCTTTTCTGTAAAAAACGCTTTCCTGACAGCACTCGTAGCTTTCATTTGATGTGTAGATTGTTTGTGTGGGTGACGCAGAAGTGAATGTACATTGCTGTAAAGTTGTAAAGAAAAGGCGACGGCCCGCGGGTGGGCCGTCGGAACAAGTGGTTATACTGTAAGTGAAAAGAAGAAGAAAAACAAACTTAGCATGTAATGTCTGCATATACTTAAACACACACATGCACACAGATTTGTTATACACGTATACACTATTACACCTACTTTTATATGTCCACCATGTGTCCATGTTTTCCAAGTATTATCACGAACTGGAGGGTAAAGAATAAAGTATCATGGTACAAATGCAGTAGCCTGCTCAAGCACATAATGGCTATATGAAGGGCTGGTATGGGGATTGAATTTCAAACCACCGTAAACATTTCTGATGATGCTTACTTCTTTTTCGCTCTTTTTACTATAATATACATTGACAATTAAATATATCCACCCTGTTAATGCCTAGTTTGTTGAGAAAAGCACAGCGCTGGTCTCTCCATGATGATTAATAACCTCATCTGCAATAAATGCCCTTTATGTGACACAATTTACAGGCCTGATGTTCACTGCAGCTTTACTGCCTGGAGCTGCACCAGCCCACTGCAAGAGTTATAAAGTGTTTGGTCCTGACAAGACAAATCACACCCAAATATACAACTGTGGAGCTGCTCTCTGCAACCAAATGTAGGGCTGTTTAAAAGAGACACTATTTTCAATCTTTATTCAAAAAGTCACCAAGCCTCGCACTTAGCTCAGACAGCATGCTCTTGTGATTCTGAGGAGCGATGGGTGAGTCAGTGCCAATATCAATATCGGTGATACTGGAGTGGTTTCCCAGATATTGTATCAGCTAAAAAAAAAATCCCAAACAAAAGCAAATCCATACCAGACCATCTATAATTCTGAGCCTCTCTATAGTAATATGAATCTGTAAGTTCAGGTTCTATGTACACAATTTTCAAATATTGCCATTCAATTAAGTTTAATTTTGTTCTGTGCAATTTCACCCATCGA
This sequence comes from Periophthalmus modestus, assembly GCA_019594935.1. Classification (NCBI taxonomy): domain Eukaryota; kingdom Metazoa; phylum Chordata; class Actinopteri; order Gobiiformes; family Gobiidae; genus Periophthalmus; species Periophthalmus modestus. Next base: position 27,132,631 of record JAIEZT010000013.1, on the reverse strand, counting down.
CCTCAGTTGAAAGCAAACTTCTCGAAGTGCACTGCGTCAAATGAATAATTAAAGGCCTTTAATTTTGAATGCCTGTGAGCCTTCATAAACGCATGTCACCGTGGCAATGAAATGAACATTATTTATGTGTGTTTGCACTTGAGAGTCATGTCAGGGAGAGCCGTTCTCAACACTTGGGTCTGCAGGCTGTAAATGAAAAGCACAGAACACCCGCGGGGCAACACGACTCAACAAATACAATAATTCAATTTGCTCTTCAATTACATTGGCATTCAGGCTTCCCCTCCTTTAATTAAACAGTGTACATGTCAGTGCAGAGCAGATGCACTCATAATCAAATCAAAACACCACAAGGACAATAGTTCCACCTGAACAAGCAACACTCAGAATGCTACACACCTTCTATTGCTTTATCTATTTTCTAATATTAATTATATTGCCATAAGCCACGCGCTTAAAACCATCAAGTGAAACTAATGAGCACATCTCAAGGAATAAATTACTGTGAAAACGCAAGATGCTACACTCAATATATGAAGAGAACATATGAAGACAAGCTGCCATTACATTTACATGCACGCCAGGAAAACTGGATTACTCGCCTAGTCCCATTTAAAACCAATTTTTCCAAATGCATCTAAACCCATGAACTACGGCTGAGTCGTTGTGGTTTGAATGTCCCAGATGCCAAGAATACATCTTGAGAAGATGGTTCATCCTCAGATGCCCGCTCCATGTTACAGCACATGTCAAATAGGAGTGGACTAGGAGAGGTGTCCAAATGCAAATGACATTTATCAGCAGCGACAATAGACTATGGCCCTTCACCGCGCGGAGTAGCACATGTTGCTTCTTTGTTTTGGTTCACTACTGCCATGTGAAGATAAAACCTACACGAGAGTTTATTTGTGCTGCGGAGAGCAAATAGCTTTTTTCTAGCACGTCTGAAATTCAAATGCTCAGCTTGTATAGGAGATGCAGCTAAACAATCTTGAAAACAACAAAAAAAAAAAAAACATGTCAAAATGATCAAATGTAACTATTTGTTTGATAGCTTTTTTATAAATCTAACACAGTGGTTCTTAAACTTTTCACACTAAGCCAGCTAAGTAAGGATTTTGAACTTCCGCGCAAGATGTCAACCATATCTATGAAAGGACTATTAGAGTCTAAAGTAGGACTACACCATTACTGAAGTTCTAAACACTGACTTACCCCAAAAATTAGAGAAACTTGGATAGAATTGACTCAAAATAAGCAAAAACAAGATCTGGAGAGTCCGTGTACCACCAGAACAAGCTGCATGCCACCAGTACATGTACAAGTACCACAGTTTGAGAACCAGCTGATGAGGAGAAATAATGACAAAAAATAAAAAAAAAAAAAAAAAAAAAAAGACCCAATCCTGGTTGAATGTGTGTGAGAGATTCAGTTAGCAGCTCTAGACCTAATGAGATTCATTGATACACTGAAGTGTGGCATGAGCTTAAGAAGCAGAAAGTCATTAGTTACACTTTTAAACCTGGGCTAATCCCTGCTCCCCTCCACTCTTTATGAGGAGCCCCTGCTCTGCTAGCACATGTGGGCTGGTTACAAGACAATATGAGGACAAGTCATTTCTTTATTTAGTTTTAGTTTATTCGTTTCTTTTTACTGTGAAGTGGAACAGTAATCTTATTGGCTGAAGTGACAGCCTAATGAACAATATTGTTTTAATGAGTCCAGATAAGACCAAAGGGTTCTGCGACATTCAACATTACATCAAGGGGAAAAATAAATCAAATCACCATTATTCATGTCATGTCATAATTGAAATCTTTTTTTTAATATAACACATTTTTTATGCCACTTTCTTAAATTAATATATTCAGTGCAATCACATTTCGACAGATAGCAGTGAACCTTTATTCATCCACCAATGGGAAATTCTAGTGTTGCAACGTCAAAGTAGAAGAGCAGTAGAAAAACAAAGTGTGTCAAATATACTGTGTTCAAAATTTCTAAATCAAAATTACACTTTGTAAAACTTTTTGAAAAATGGGAACGAGTGGCTGATTCTAGATACAGTATTAGTAATGTTTTATAATATCACCAGTACATTGTCATTTAGGCTAAAGTAAGTTTCATTTTTACTTTATGTTTATTTATTAATCTCCTAATCCCCATTATCTGCTGTATGCTGCGTCCTATGTACTCATTTACACCAAGATAGCAGTGCGTTCCAACCCACCCACGTCTCTCCTGCTTTTTATTATCATGTGTTTTTCTGCACACATCAGGCAGAACAACACATTTGGATGGAGCTCTAAGTGTACATTAGAATGGAGAGAGGGGCAGAATGACCCGGTAGGTGAGTTTTTATGCATTACAGGTCATTATACAAGCGGCCCCACAGCCACTCAGCCCCCATTAACCAGGATAAGGGACCAACGGGACCACTTCCTGCCTGGACGTAATGGAGAAATGTGGAGTGCATGTTTAGGTCGGATGGTTTCAGATGTTCCCTGAAAATGACTGTATTCTTCAATAGAATAAACTCCATCTATAATCTACAGTGCTGTAGTTTAGAACTAAATGCATTATTTTAAGTGGACTTTATCTAGTCTAATGTACAGCCTTTGTATAGTGCTTAAAGATGGTGTGGATGGATGAAATGAACATGGGCTATACTATACACATGGATATATATTTTTTTTTCTGCAGTTAACTTCATGTATAACTGGCACCATCCAATAGTTGCAGAATTTGTCCCTATGAGTTTCCTTGATCAGCTTATGTCATGTCATGCACTGCCTTATATCTCGGCCATCTTGTTTCCAGCGTGGGCCTCCTATAGATAAACCTCCTTGTGTGGGAGCATAGTCAGGCTTGAATCGCTAATACTAGCGTGCAGTGTTGAGTATTCAAGTCACCGGGTTCAGGACTGATGGTAAATAAACTTCTCCTGCCTCAGACGTTCAGAGTTTTCCTGCTTCTCTTCTCAACTGCAAGGACAACACTTATTTTCCGTAGCATCAGGTCTAAATATTCCAAAAGAGGAGGAAAAACTTGAATAGATTTGTTTCTAAATAAAACAAATAGGTAAAATGCGGAGGGCCCCAAATACCACAAGAGGCAGTGACCACTTGAGAAACACTGTGGAATTTAAATGTATAAAATTGTATACAGTTTTGTTAATTGAAACTTTAATAGAGTTAAGCCAGTGTAGGAAACTGTATTTAGACATTTTACTTCAATGCAGGTGTTTGCTGAGGCACAACAACAGAGTCACACAGTGACACTTCTGGACAGAGGCAGCCGGTGTGTGCATGTGTTAATTGTGTGTGTGTGTGTTGGTGTGTGACTGTGTGTTGGTGTGTGACTGTGTGTTGGTGTGTGACTGTGTGTTAGTATGTGTGTGTGTGAGTGTGTATGTGAGTGTGTGTTAGTCTGTGACTGTGTGTTAGTGTGTGTGAGTGTGTGTGGGAGTGTGACTGTGTGTTAGTGTGTTTGTGTGAGTGTGTGTGGGAGTGTGTTAGTGTGTGTGTGAGTGTTTGAATGTGTGTGTTAGTGTGTGTGTGTGTGTGTGTGTATGTGTATGTTTGTATGTGTGTGTGTGTTCATATGTGTGTGTCCAATTGATAAAAAGCACAGATTTGAAAATTGTGCTTTTTTTGTTGAGGTTTTATTTTTGACACGTTCATAATTTGAGCAAACAAAAATATACAGATAAATATAGCAAAAAAACTATTGATTCAGTTGTTTCTGTTGAACAAAATTTTGCTGAGATCTTGATGAAAACCACTAAATCTGAAGCTTTTTAAGATTTCAAAATCTGAAAACAGCTAAACACTTTTATTTTTTCATCTTTAAGTCACTTTTAAACAGGTACTTTAATACTTTAACTTATATTGTACTTTATACTTGTATTTTTTGTATTTTTACTTCAGATTTCACCAATATCCTTCATAATAGTGACAGTTGTGCGGCTGCAGGTGAGTCAGGTTTGAACTTTAAAACAATAAAACACAAATAACAAATATTTAAAATCGTTTTTTTGAGTTTTATTTTTTGTTAATACAGGGGTCAAAGGTCGTGTTTGGAGCCTAGCGGTGGTAACGCCGGGGCCCCTTCTCTGCTCCTCGCTGACTGATGTTGTTGTGAGCCACATTTATTTTTATTGTGCCATTTTTGATTTTGTGGAGCTCCTTTTTTACCTCCATCATCTCCTTCAGTGACGTGAGATGTTTGATTCTTCTTTGTCGATGCTCCTCTTTCTCATGTTCCAGTTCTAGGTCCTTCTTTTGGACGGCCTCAGTGAGATTTTGGATCTCCAAGTCCTGTTTTTCAAGTGTCCTGCTCATCTCTTCCATGTTTGTTTGAGCAGAGGCCAGTTCTTGTTTGAGTTGAGTTCTGTCCCTTAGTGCACTGTGGAAATGAGAAAATCTGATTTTGTTGTGGAAACTGGTGACACTCTCCAGCTCTTCTTGTTTCTCCTGGAGCATGTCTTTGGTTTTATGTAGCTCCATTTCCATTTTTGCTGTCAGGTTTTGGGTGTTGTGGAGCTCCTGTTTCAGCTGCTTGTTTTCGTGTCCTGCGCTGATGTACAGGTTCCTTATCTGTTCGTGGGCACTGATGTGGGCCACCATCTCCTTTTTTCTTTCTCCTGGAGCAAAGCCTTGACTTTCGAAACTCCACGTCTGCCTCGTTTGTTCTTATTGTGCCCGTTTTTTGATTTTGTGGAGCTCCTTTTTCACCCCCCATCATCTCCTGCAGTGACTGGAGATGCTTGATCCTTCTCTGCCGATGTTCCTCTTTCTCATGTTGCAGTTCGTGGTCCTTGTTTTGGACGGCCTCAGTGAGAGTTTGGATCTCCAGGTCTTGCTGTTGGTTGATCCTCTCTTGAGCCTTGAGCCTGAGGTCCAGGGATTGCTTCATTTGGACCTGATTTTTGAGCTCGGCCCTCGTTCGCTCCAACTCTTGGCGGAGCGCCTTCACCAGAGCGCTCTCCTCCAGGGGTACCTCGTGCAGGGGTACCTCGTTCAGGGGTACCTCGTTCAGGCATACCTCGTTCAGGGGTACATCGTCCTGAGTACCTTGTACCTCGTCCAGGGGTACCTCGTTCAGGCGTACCTCGTCCTGAGTACCTTGGACCTCGTCCAGGGGTACCTCGTTCAGGGGTACCTCGTTCAGGGGTACCTCGTCCTGAGTACCTTGTACCTCGTGCAGGGGTACCTCGTTCAGGGGTACCTCATACAGGGGTACCTCGTCCAGGGGTGCCTGGGCCGGACCTCTCTCCTCTCGGGGTCGAGGAGTCCTGGATGGTGGCAGACTCCCAGTGGGTCTCCTCTGCTCTTGCTCGTGTCCTGATGGTGTTGGACAGAGCAGAGCCTCCAGGTTGAAGTCCTGGTCGTAGAGGTGGACGTCGTCCTCAGACGTGTACAGGTACCAAGGCTTCATAGTGAAAGTTGTAGAGCGATTGTTTTGTGCGTGTGTATCCATCGGTGTCAGAGAAGTAATGAACTGAATCTGTGAGCGACTTTATAACAAAACGTCTGATTCTAAAGTCTGACATCATCATGTGTGATGACATCACACATCTCCACGACGACCTCGTGTATTAGGGTTCTAAAGATGACATCATCGCTCATTTGCATAGTTCTATACTCATATCTCTCTCTCTCTCTCTCTCTCTCTCTCTCTCTCTCTCTCTCTCTCTCTCTCTCTCTCTCTCTCTCTCTCTCTCTCTCTCTCTCTCTCTCTCTCTCTCTCTATCTCTCTCTCTCTCTCTCTCTCTCCTCTCTCTCTCTCTCTCTCTCTCTCTCTCTCTCTCTCTCTCTATATATATATCTATATATATTATATATATATATATATATATATATATATATATATATATATATATATATATATATATATATATATATATATATATATATATACACACATATACACACATATACACACACACATACACACACATACATAGGTAGATAGATAGCTAGAGATACCAAGCACTAAAAATCGTATTATTATTTTTATTGGATGTGTGTGTGTTATATGTGTGTGTTTGTGTGTTTTTATATGTGTGTGTTTGTGTGTTTATATGTGTGTGTGTGTGTGTGTTCATATGTGTGTGTGTGTTCATATGTGTGTGTTTGTATGTGTGTGTTCATATGTGTGTGTGTTTATGTCTGCGTGTGTTTGTGTGTTAGTGTGTGTGTGTGTGTGTGTGTGAGTGTGTGTGGGAGTGTGTGTGCTGGGTCTTGTTAGGACAAACAGCAGTAAAAAGCCTGGAGGCACCTGGTTAACCAGTCGCCGCCTCAGGCAAAGCGAGTATCTCAGTCTGTCACCTTCACTGTTCACTTTCAACAGCCTTTGTGGATCTAATGGTACAGAGCACACGGCATCTGACTGAACGTAGCCTATACAGCACACAGGCCCAATCCTGAGAACAGCTTTTCCTTTTTTACTCTAAAGATGGGCGTATTATACTTCTAAGGGGTATTAATTGACACATGACATATTTAGATCACCATTTTACCTTTTATTGTTTTGAAAGTGCTATATTCGCTTAGTTTCAGTTTTATTTTTGACGCTCTGCTATTACAACACAATCAGTGTGCATTCCGCTAATAGAACTACTGCACTTCACATCAGGTTGGTGAAGCTGTTGTGTATTGTTTTGTATCTTCCTCCGGTTAGGTCCTACTGCTATTCGTAATGAGAGATTGCGAGATGACTCAAACGTGCACGGACAGCATATAAAACCACTTTAGGCTTTTTTTTGATGAGGGAACAATGTTATAACATGGTAGAAATCTCCAAAAAGTAAAATTTGTATAATACCGCCTTTTTAAACATGTGACATTACTTCTGGACTGACCCATGTTAACAGAAAAAAAAGAAAATAGAAAGAAAAAGAAAAAAGAAAGTAGAACAAATCTGAAAACAGTAAAGAGAAAATAAAAAAAATAAATTAAATGAGTTTTAGTCAAATGTTGTTAAGTTATTTTTGTTTTGCTGCACACATAGAAATGTAATGGTATATAAATAAAAATTTGCAAGTCCACTATTACTCCACATATATTCATTTAGTATTTATGAGTTATTACTATGTGAAAAAAATACCTCCCATTTACCAATCTACAGTCATGCACGAGTGTATACAGACTCTGGGGCCAAGGTGAGCTGGATGTCTTGTCAAAGCACTCAGGAGCCATATGGGATGAAGGAAACAGAGATCGACCTGCTGTATACCTCTTGGGTTATTGGCGCCCCCTATAGTTCACATCACATGTAAACTGTGATTGAGTGGCTCTTGACAGGATCCTGTAGGTCTATAAACACATTCTACGATCAATCCTGCTCCACAGGTTAATACATTCAAATGTCGGGGGACTGAGAAGCCCTTTACTTACTTTTGCGTGGTGTGTCAAGGGACTTCCCCCACCACATAAATCTATATGTGTACTAGAGGAGAGCGGGGCACTAAGGTCAGAGTACACAGAGTACACTGCTCTACTTTTATGGACAACTGTTGAAAGTGACAAATAGCTAAGGTTAGTAGCATTGTTGTTTGTTGCTCAGTTGGGAACAATTTAATAGCAAAAATATAATAAAACCTAGCTGCTCCCTGGACATATATATTACCAGAGGAATGGTTGTTCTGCGATGTCTTGACTTTTGAAAATAGTGGTGGTTTAGGGTAGGGAAAGTATTTTGGGATATTGTTCACTTTTGTTGTGGAGCTAACTGGAGGCACTGCTCTGTCTGAAGCTCTGTTCTTCATGTTTGACTTTAGTCTGAGTTTTAGCACAATCTGACCAAACAACTACACACAGACACTTTACCTTTCTGTTGAAAATCAAACAGCTAAACAGGACCATGCACGCTCGTATCAGTCACAAGCTCCTGAAAATATATTGTTTAAATATCTTTCGATTTTTAAAATATAATCTAAAACATATTTGCTGATGTATGCATTTTGTCATCGTGGTAACTGAACAACTCTCTGTAGATACACACTGTGCACATTTGTCCTTAATTTGAGCTAAAGATCCACCAAACATTATTTATACATTTATTTCAATTCTCATGAAGAAGCTTTGGCACAAAATGAACTTCACATAACTAACAAAATTAAAAAAATGTCTTGTATTTAAGTTTTGTGTTAGAGCAGAGATTGATGGGAATTATAAGAAGACTGACTCGACACTAATGACATTTTCTTCCAGTGTCAGACCCACACCTCATGTTTAGTGTCAGTGGCCTTATATTTGATTAGTTCCACAGAGAAACCTGCTGAATAATGTATCACATGTAAAACCAGCTCTGTGCTCATAGTCACTGTGTATTATAAGTGCAAGATCCAGTGTATATGAAACATGAACCATACAGAATCATACGTTCAACAGGACTTTACAGGACGTTTGAGTTGGACTAATTTGAAAAAAGTTGTAGCCAAGTCTCATTAAGTCATTAAAATTACGTTCACCTAATGGCTTATTCTATTTCAGATATTTTAGTAATGATGGGCTATGTCATATTTTTAGCAATGTAGTGGTTCAGCGGAGTAGCAATTTTCTCAGATGTTATCATAAAAATGACACTTTTATACTGACATAAAAAAGATGATAAAAAAAGTAACTTTTCATTTTCATTTTTATTATTATTATTAATTATTTTTTCCACATGTGGTACTTTTTATATTGCAAATTAACGTCATGAATTAGATTATATGGTGTACACAGCAGCAATACTCTATTCACCTAATCCACCTAATGACAATCCTAGTCATGTGGACATGATTCATAGTTTTGAACAATACATATATATAGAGAGAAATCATGAATATTTCCCATGATTCTAGCTGCTTTATAGAATAGATCATTTGATGCTTTTAGTCATTGCACATACACACATTAATTCTTAAAGGCATACATATTAAGAAGTACAAACATGTTGTAATCAACTTGGGAACATACCATTTGCATAACATGACAGACATGAAATATTCATAATTATCCCTTCACTTCTGAATTATTCAGTATGAGCTGATGCTGAAATGCTTTTACATGTTTTTAATGTGCGCTCTCATAAGTGACTTAAAGGTCGTTTGAAGTGAGCCATCGGACTGTATCTGAACACAGTTATGTACGGTTGTAGAGGGAATACATTACAAAGCTATTGGGTTTCAGATGACATCATATCTTCATATAGTCCGATATTATAGAATACAGACAGGGGCAAGTCAAGTGACTATTTTAAATATGCTGATTTTGGTTGTAATAATGTCACTTTTTGAGTGTAGTCAGTAATAGAAGTGTATCATTTGTGAACTGAACCATGTCTGGGACTACGACTTCATCATATACTAGAATATTATTCATGGACTTCAGTTCAGCGTTCAATACTATTTTGCCTAATGTTTTAATTAACAAACTGTTGTAGATGGGTGTTAACCACTATATTGCTAACTGGTATCTTGCTTTTCTCACAGATAGACAACAACAAGTTTAAAATCAATTTTACACTATCTGACATCCAGGTTATGAGCACTGGGGCCCCCCCCAAGGTTGTGTGAGTTCGCCTCACCTCTTCACACTTTACACAAATGACTGCAGAAGCAAACAATCAAACAATTACATACTACAATTTTCTGATGACACAGCTATTCTTAGCTTACTTGATAAAACCACAGACATTGGTGTCTATAAATTTGAAATTGAACAAGTGGTAAAGTGGTGTGAAGAACACATCTTATCTTAAATGTTGACAAAACAAAAGAAAGAAATTTTTGATCCAAGATCTGTCGGTGATCACAGTTTTGTTGCAGTTAAGGGTCAGAATATAGAGCAGGTGAGTTGTTACAAATATTTGGGGGGTATTTTGATTCTCAACTTAACTGGAGCAAGCACGTGGAATTTGTTTGCTCACGAATCAGTCAGCGCCTGTACTTTTTAAGAAGACTGAGGGGTGTACGGAGTGGACAAAAAATGTAATGCTTTCTTTTTTATCGAGCATGTATTGAGTCTATTATCCGTTATGGGAAATCTACCTGGTTTGGCAACCTATCTGTCAAATTGAAAGCTCAAATCCTAAGCTTGACTAAAAGGGTGCGGGTAAAATAATTGGCATGGCCCCCTGTCCTCTTCAGGAGATCTTCCAAGACACACTAGTGAAACGGGGGAGTAAAAATGTAATGACCCGACTCACATCTCCCCACAACCAGTTTGAGTTAATGCCTCAGGAAGGTTAAGGGTACAGGTTTAAGAACTCATTTGTTCCCCCAACCAGCAGACGAGCACCTTGGGCACCCTTAGACAGAAAGGCCCCAGGGAATGTGCAATACTCATGTACGTCTATACTTTAGGCCCAGGGAATGTGCAAAATAGCTAATTAGGCGAAGCCGGTGCAATATCACCAAAAAGTTGAATGTTTTTTGTTTTTTTTCTGATGAACTACATTAATTGATGTGTCCACTGTGTGTGTATGTTATGGTGTATGTTTGGGTTTTTTTTTTTTATAGGTGGCATGAGTTCCACTTTCCAATTGTCCCAGGGAGACAATAAAGGTTAATCTAATCTAATCATCTAATCTAATCACCGAGAACAATCAAGAATCTGAAAACCACCAAATGCCATCTGTGGCAAGATAATAAATGAAATAACTAAAATAAATAAATAAAATATATAGGCTGTTGCACTATTTAAAGCATAAATGGAGACATAATTCATAATGAACAAATAGTTTATTAAGAATGATTCAGGCTTAGTAACTATTCTATTCTTAATTAAGGGTTTAGGGTTAGGAGCTATAGTATTAATTTATATAGTTACTAATCCTTAATAATTCATAAATTAACAGATCTTCATATGGATTAAGTCTTTATTCATGCTTTATTAGGCTAATTAAGAAGTATTATAAAGTGGTACCAGCTAGTCCTACTACACACTGTCACTGTGTGTATGTTTAGTCTTTATTGAAGGGGACAATGTACAGGGACATTATGTACAGAGATGATCTGCACCAGATTATAGCTAAACAGCTAGTTTCCATCTGCAGTCCCTGACAAACAATAAAAATGACACAGTGGAAGTTACATAGTCATAAATATAAAACAATTTAAAACAATATCTCATCGATTTGTGAGTGCATGCATTTCATAGTGTCTAATGTCTTGATACGCCGTGCCTATATCTCAGTCAAACATGTATCTAAATTCATGACCAAAGAAACATTATTTAACAAAAATACTTGAATGGTTTTAAAGCAAAGATATTTATTCTGAGAGAATGAGCCGGGCAGCAATTTGACTCCATTTCAAAAGTAGCAATTTTCCTTTTAACACTTATGAAAGGTGATTTCAATGAGCACTCTTTATTACCTTTAAGACAGAACCCCATTTTACACATAACAATTTACATCATTCAAGCCTCCTCTTGGCACTCAGAAAAAGTGTGTTCCTAATGACAAGTGCCTGGTAAAGCTATGTCTTTAGAAACCCATTTGACTTAATGGTACTCTGGCTATAGAAATTGTCATGCTATTTGTCAACGTTTCTAGACTTCGAAGAGCAGTAATTCCCTCTTCTACAATACTGGTGAAAAAAAAAAGTCATTTTATCAAACGAAATTATCCAGTGAGGGCTATAATGATTTGTCTGCTACTGCCCTAATTGTGTAAAAAAAGCTGCACTGTACTGTACTTATAATTACAGCTGATTCCTGTGGGACAGTGGTTTTAAAAGGCAGGCGCTTGTGTGGGTTTAACTCCAGCCCACAGCTTTTCAGTTGTTCTGGTGATCAGCTCCTTCACCTGTAAATGTAATACTGTGTAGTGGTATTTTATTTTATTTATTTATCTTTTGTAATTGTCAGATTGTATTTTTCTTTTTTTTTTTTAATGGAAGAATAGCGATAATAGGGGTTTGGACAAAATTGCATCAAAATATTTGTTAAAAAACAGCCTCTTTGATGGAACGGGGTTTTGTTTTTTTGTGAATGTTGTTATTTGGAAGTAGTTTTGTTTTATTTACTACTAGGGTTGCTACTTCTCTCTCTCTCTTACTTGTTTGACCTGTGACACCCCAACGTGAATGGGCTTACAAGTCTATGTTTCACAATACACTTCTCAAATCATTGTGCATACTTGATTCAGATATTTTTATGTCTCTGAAACATTTTTTTTTTCCTCTGTTTGACTAATAACATGAGAATAACAGCAAGGTACAAGATGCTCATCCCTTCCTGCCAAGTAAGGACAATGATGGTGTCATTGAGGATGTCACTTGTCAGGGCTGGGGTATCACAAGAAGCTGCCGAACGATACTTACCTCGATACACAGTTCCACGATACGATACTTATCTGATACAGTGCCATTCGATACGATTCGATACGCATACATTTCGCACATCGACGATACGATCAGAAAACAAATAAAGGCCTTCAAACCTTACTTAAATGGTCAACCCAATTTCACAAAAAAAAAAAAACAAAACCAAAACATTAAATGGTGCATTTACCTTCATTTTATTTAGAGATAAAAAAACACAATGAAGTGCTTTTTGATTAATGCATGTTTCTAACTAGAGGGAGGAAGGCAGTTGAAACATTTTTTCTGACGTTTTCGTTTCTCTTGCTTCTCGCTTCTCTTCACCCGTAAAGAGTAACGTCGGGGGGAATATCGATATCGATACTAGGAAAACAAAGAATCGATACCGTATCGATTTTTAATAATATCGATACATATCGGCTGTATCGATATTTTCAGCACACCACTATAGTCACTTGTACCGCAGTTTTTAGGACGACTTTTTGTTTGTGTAATTTCAACAAAGATAAAGTAAAATCACCAATAGAAAAAACACTCTTTAAAATGCAACATAATGGTACCTATCGATGGTTAGGGACTCGATTAGGGACCGTTGTATAGCAAATACATTTTGAGCTTTTACTTGTTTAACCTTATACATTGGACTATTGAGCCTCCATCGAAGATACGCACACGTACATTTGAAAAGAAAAACATTTTTTGGTGTATAGGTCGCACTTAGAATATTAAGCTGCTTGTACATAAATGTGGACCAAGAGATATTTACACCAGAAAGACAGTAAAAGAGGTTTTTTGGAGGGCGTTTTTTGTGCCTGAAAATCAGCAGTACAGCATCAACACGCCATCAACGAGAGAACTACCTGATTTTAGAACACTAAAAACAGCACCAACATGGGGCATCTCTTTTATTTCTCTAA
>JAIEZT010000013.1:27053810-27119298 GCA_019594935.1 Periophthalmus modestus | reverse complement strand
GGTCTACTTAAAAGTTATATTCATTCTAAACCATGGTCACAGCAACAGAAGTGGGTCACGCCTGGAGTGATAATGAGTCTTGAGGACAATAGAGTGAATTGCAGAGCTGGAAATTCCACCGAAACAATAATTAAAGCAGAGGGTGGCAGGCTATCTATGTCTATGCCTATACGGACAACTTAGCCTGTTATTCTGTTTTATAAATAACACTACACTTCAGTCCACTTGGTTTGCTGTGGAGCAGGATGGTAGTAGGGGGTCGTAAGTGTCTGTCTGAACGTGAACAGTACCGCCCTATTTGAGGGGTCTGAAAGTGGACCCTGGAGGACATAGTTCCGACAGGAATCTGGGGAGACAGAACGGTTGACTCCAGGCGGTTTACAACGAACAAGATTTTTTGGAACAAGAGAGACATGCGAGTCAGGCAAAAGCAAGACAGCAAAAAAAGAGTTATAAAACATAAAATAATCTCTCACCAAACACTGACTTGATCTTGGGCTTAAACCACTGTATTCCGGTTATGGAAACTTAAAGTAAAGCCGAATGCTCTTGAAAAACAAAGCTAGCACGAATTGCAACAGTTCTGTAGTTGCTGAAATTGTGTTATAATTAGGAGTACAATTTGGTTTTGTTCTATTAAGAAAACATATATGGTGGGTGGCGTCAAGTGTTTCACGGAGCAGAGCCCGGAGGCTGGAAATGCAACTGGGCTGGAGGGACCAACAACAAACAGACAGGCTCCAATGGCAGCACCAGCAAAGGGAAAAGAGACTTCGGCACAGTGTCGAGCCCCACTGATGGTCCAAAAAGCCACTTGATATGGTGGTTGTGGAGTGAAGTGTTTAAATGTGGACTAAAAACAATACCCTGTGTATGATCATCAGAATGTGTCTGGGGAAGATTATGGGATAAAAATGAGGCCATCATGCAGAGGGATCAAGGGTTTGGACAGCCCTATATGCTACGCTCTACTCATGTGTAAATACTCCAGGCATGTTTTTGATGAGGAAATATATACATTTTATAGTTAAAAGTTCTAAAAAAGCTGCCAAATGTATTATAGACCCTTGCATAGATATTTAATTAGGGGTTGGTAAAAGTATTGAAAATCTGATAATAATAAAAAAAAGCAAGCAAAATAAAAAAGCAAGCAAAAAAAAAAAAACAACAATTTAAAATATTGATCTTTCCTGAACATTTTTAGCTTGATCAGAATAGTAAAAGACTCACATGGTAACAACAACAATGAATGATTAAATGATTGTATCAGTATGGGAATGAAGCCTATTCTGTAGTATCAAAATTTGGTTTACATTTTTACGTTACAGATTTACAACAGTGGACTACTTTGATAGTTTCTCTGAGCGTGTCGATGGATTCTGAAGGCACCCTTTGACATGCAAACACGTGAGTATATAAAGCATGCTGTCTGTTCAGATACAGGGCTCTGCTGTCAATGTGGTTTGTTATTATCAGCTTTGGTTTTTAAATCTGCCATGCGAACAGAAAGCCTTCACTCAAGTCTGCACATGCCAAGACTAAATGAAGTCACTGTCTTTTGAATGTGGCACATTTATGAGTTTGCATGTGAAAAACTCTATTATTAGCTCAGGAATAAACATATAAACAAGCACCATGACAGTCTGCAACTTTCTCTGGGGTAAAAAAAGACCATTCATGCTTTATTAGTTTGAAAGGAAATACCCAGTCCAAGTTTATCACTCCCAAATAGCCTTCCTGTTTAGAGGAAGCCTTGTCAGTGGTAGCTACAGTACACACCATTGGGCAGCACCTCTCATTAAAATGAATGGAGGTTTGTGCAGGTCAAGGGCAGGTGTAGGAGAGGCCAGTGGTTTTACAAAGGGGGTTGTGTGTGTGAAGCCGCCCCAGGACTTTCTATGGGTCATAAATGGTGTCCAGAGATGGAGGAAATAAACAACAGTGGTCAGACAGAAAAGGAGACTCTTTGAAGAGGGAGAGGGTACATGCTGCCTTAAGGGACTATATCCGGAATCAGGATGGCTAAGTGTGGTGCCAAAATGTGTGTCCTTGATGGGCATAAAAGGATAAAAGGCACATGCAATTATTTCAGTTTTATTTTACATTAGCTAAATCTTGTTTTCGGTATTGACCATGCAATCAAATTTAGATGAGAAGAATTCAGAATTGTAGGTATAAATGAATCAACCCCAAAGTTCCAATCGTAACTGACTGAATAAAATATTTCAGTTAAATCCCAAGCACCTAACTTTTTAGCCCAAAACTACTAAACTAAAATAAATAACTAAAATAAAAGAAATATATTATAATTGGGATGATTTTACTGCACTATAAAAACATGCAAGCTTGCATCTCCACAAACCATGACTCAAACCTGGCCTTCACCAGCGTGTTGCCATGGAAATTGACTTACTTTACTTTTGATAAAATGTTCCAATGTATGGCATAAAAACATAATGTATAGTTTGAACTTCCTATTTCATGGAGCCGTGCAGGTGATGTGCTGCTACCATAAAATTTTGCAATGTAGTTTAAAAAAATACAGAACTCAATGAGGAACTAAACCTTGAATCTACTAATTTACCCGAGAGAACATTTCAAATATATATCACTTTACACCCACTAAATGAGCACTGAGCTAATTCCCACATTCTCGTATAATCTGCAAAAATATAATTTATTCACATTCATCTAATCTCTCAGCAATAAATGATTGCCCCTACTTTCAAAAGTCCATAGCGCTTTTACTTTTCTATCTTAAACAATTTCGGTCAATTACCAAGATGAGGAAGACTCCATGGCACTCCACCGAGCTGGGAAGCTGTTTAATCACTTTCTTCCTGTTAGAACTCATTTAGAAAATCGCAGAGTTGCAGACAGGCGGATGAGGACGAGCGTGACAGATGATATTTGGAGATGCCAAATCTGCAATGGGACGCTCGATAAACCAGCGACTGACGTCAGTTCCTGCATGTGGGCAGTAAAAGGCACGGCTAATTACCCAGCCCACCGCTCCGACTGCAAGGCTGACGTTGGTTTGTCAGATTACAGACTGTGCCCCTATCATTTCACGTCAAAATTAATTTAGATACAGACTCATCTCGTGTAGGAAGTGTGTCTCATTCTCATCTGAGGTGCCAGCTGAAGTTTTGCGCACTTCATCATGACATGCTGGTTACAATCTTAACCAACACACTTTAATTGTGGTTTATTTGTTGTTGTTTTTTAAGGAATCTCTCCATTATTAAGTTCAAATAACATTGAGAGAGGGTTTTCGAGAAAACTGGCCAGCGTGTTCAGATCTGTACAGGACCAGTTACGGAAAACTGTGTGCTGCAATGGGTCATGTAAAAAACAGCTAACTTTTGGGAAAGGCACACTCCCACGATGATAATGTGATGAGCCATACTATTAGCAATTTCACCTCGCAATTGCAGTGTAATGAAGACTGCTGACTTTTTACTTTCTGAGTGATGCAACTGTAATAATTTGAAATTGGGATGTCTGATATTGACACACAAAAAAAAAATGTTTTTGGGGGTATTATCTTGACAATATAATGGCCATCTTTCAGTAATTACCTAAAATATGCTGAAAATATCTTGGTTGAGGTTGAAGTATTGAACAAAACATGAATGGACAGAAAAATTAAAAACAGAGTAATCCCACTTTGCACCCTTATTTGAAACAATAATTATTAATGCGTTTATTTATATTTTATTGTATTTTTATTTTTTTTTTAGTCTTTTTGAAATAGTTGCAATGATTTAAAAACTACAACTATTGCTGTTTATTTATTTTTTGTTGCTACGATTTATCCTGGCTAGATCACAATAACATCTAATATTAGAATATGAAAGGAGAGAAGACTGACAAGAACAATATGACGTAAGGGTTGCCACAACAGCATCACAACACAAACAACATGCCTATCCTTAGAAACTATAAATCTTGCACAAACCTCTGCTTTGTCAAACTGGGCAGGGATTTCATTTATGCTCATAATAAACAGACTTTATATAAAGGTTAACGTCTCTGCTAGAACACAATGAGCGCCCACACGAGCCCCACAGCTGCCACCAGCACTGGGTTATTATAGCTTAAAGGAAGGAAGGGCCGTCTGGAGGGAGCCAAACAAAAAGCTTACAGCAACCATTGTCAAGTATTATTATTGGTGGTCGTAGTGTCACATGCATATGCAGCACAAGGCAAACCAGAAGTACACAAAACTCAGTGTACTGCTATACTAAGAAAAAGATACCTCCCATTCAGGTCCTTGTTTAAATTTCTTTGTGGAGAGCTCTATCTATGCAAGTGTGTGTAACCTACTATAACCTCACCCTTCAATGGAAGATCTTGACATGGACACTACTGCCACAATGAGTAGAGTGTTCATCTGTCCGAGGCCTGTATTGATGGGGGAAATTAGTGTCATCATGAAACACAAACATTTCAAACTTGATAATAGGATAACGCTTGATACAATTTCGACTTCGTAGTGCTTTTAAAATGATCATATAGTCTATTACTGGTTGTGATACAGCTTTAAGAACTTTTCATGCAGCACCCAGACAATGGAGCAGCCTCCCTCTGTGTCTTTAATGAAGTTAAGACTAGACTGAAAACCTACCTTTCTCCCTGGCATTTATACTAGCTAGACGGGAAACTTGGTGTTTTACTGTTCTTTTCCTATGTATTGCATTATCTGTATATTTATTTTTGTTGATTTATGTGAAGCACTTTACGCAGCTGAAGTAGTTTTTTAATGTGCTATATAAATACACTTGAAGTAAATTGAAATAAAGCTGTCCCAAAAGATCCAACTATGCCCTATAATAATAATTTTCAGTCTCAATACTTCTAATTTTGATACTAGTTGTTGTGTCAGTAAGTATCCACAACACAAGTCTTCACTCCCATGTCACCTGTCTCCAGATCAAAACTGTTCCTGCAGACTGGGTACACCCCATTGAGCTTTAGGTTAGGTATGAAATACTATGCCCTGTATGAACCAATTTTTTCACTGTACATTTCACTCTGCTTACTTTTCCCCTCCAACACGTTCTGAAGCATGGACTCTCAAAAGAAAACAGTTTTAAATATAATGTCATTATTTTTCCATTAGACTCCACCCCATGTCTCAGACCAGACTTGCATGCTTTTGACATCAAGTTTCAGGATTTGGTGCAGGTAAATACTGTATTCTCAAATATCATGAGCTCATGCATTCTTACTTTGGTGTGGTATTGGTATGACATAAAGCTCGGGTGATGAAGGGTAAAATAAATTGCGTGTAAAATGGGTCTAGTGTGAGTGATTTATGCTAATATTTAAAAGATAAGCTAGACAGTTCTGAAACTTTGATCACTGTAGATGAGATGATTCAAAAGGATGTCAGAGCTGACTTCCAGTTTGCCGTTCTTGGTCTGTCTGCATAAATCATGACTCATACTTAGATTAAAGCTATTTGCCTTGACATTTCATATAAGCCTTTCTCAAACAACACTTTGTAACATTTGTACTTGAAATAATGTCTTCTAAATCTGTGCCAAGGGTGAAATTCAAGTAAACTGACAAGTACAGTTTTTCTGCATGTCCCATCTCTCATGATGATTATAGGAAAATTACTGACAGCAACAAGTGATCAGTGTGCATTCTTCAGTTTTCATATTAGACAATGGAAAAGAACATGCTTGATTCCAATGTGCAAATAAAATCAAAGAAAATAATAGAGAGATTTGGTCAATTCAATTAAAAAAAATGAGTATGACATCTACAACAATACAATACAATACAATTTTACAAAGGAAGCAAAAACAGATGATTAAATGTTTCAAAAAGAACAGAAATATGCATTGTTATCTACAAACAAAAAATGATAGTTGTACAATTTTGTGTGGTTTTGTAGCCATTAACACTTAACATACTGAAACCTCAGCTACAACATCTGAAGACATGTTTATGTATGATCTATTTTAATAGTATTCTCGAAATATGTTCATTGCGACATTCAAAAAAAACTTAAAAATATGTATTTATGTTAACACTGCCCACCCTCTTTATCAGCAACAGACGAGAAGTCAACAAAAGATCAACAGTTACAAAAATATGGTTGGAGTAAAAGTTGTGTGTAGTCAGGGAAGTCCCTTATCTCCTGGTTATTCTTTATAATGAGCTCATCTGCTATAAATGTCCTTTTCTGAATGTTTTGAATGGTCATGCTATTTATTTTTCTGTTGTTGAAAATTCAGACTCTATAGGGGAGTCATATTTCTAAAAAATACAGATACTCAGAATGCACGAAGGTGTCAATCTAAATATGTGTGACAAACCATTTTTAGCCTAAGTAACATGAGCATAAAAGTGAATACTAGTAAATTCCAGGTTTGAAATGTATCCATAGTACTGAGTCTGGTGTTACCACTGTAGGCAGGTTGAAGCAGGACAGAAGCAGTCTAGGGTAATGTCTCGGGACCATGTCAGGTCAAAGGTCAGTGGACAAGTGTGACCTGACACTACCCCACACAGACGGACCACTACACACACACTCTCACACACCACTCGTTAGCGTGGTGTCTGAGTTGTATGCATTAGACTAATTAGGCTTACAGACTGTGATACTGGATTTGACAGTATCTCATTATTTTTAGACTGGTTAAAGGCAGCGTAAAGAGAAACTGCATGGATATCACTTCATTTGGATGGGATTACCTACACTTTGCAGTTGAGTAACCATTTACTAAACATAGAACTACAGCAACAAAAAATGACACAACCTGCTTCCTCACTTTGGTTATTTCCACAGAAAAATAAAAATTCAATGTAACTGCAGATTTGCTTAAATTTTGCACACTAGGCACGGGTCTTATATGGGACACAATAACAGAACTTGGCTCAAGTGTCTCACTTTCAGTTTGTGTGAACGAGTGACCTAACCACGAGTCACTGGGTTAAAAGTAGCAAACAATCAAAATTGAGCTGAAATAGTAAAACTGTTTCTGTCCCCATTGTATTTTAGACTTTGAGAGTAAAGTGTTTGTGCCCCATAATTTAAAACCTATGGATACTTTTTGAAACCTTTGGACAACCTTGTGATGTATAAAAAAAAATTGCAACCATCTTGACTAGGCATGTGTAGACTCAGTGTTTTAAGGACATGGTCTAGTGACCCTATTACCAAAATTCCATGTATTTGTTCATAGTTCAAGTATGGAAATAGTTTTTTTTACACCAAATCCCTTGCCAATCCATCAGACTTCTTGGGACTCTTACCTGACATTGATGTTTCAAACAGTCATTCATTTTCACTCACGAGATCTGAGTTCAAAACACGACTGAGCGCCGAGTGCCTGGTGCGACCTCTGAATCATGCATTTCTCACATTTTTGCTGCTTTACAAAGACCACAGGTGCAGAGGGTGCTCAATGCTAAGTGAACAATATAAACCCCAACAACTCAATTAAAGTTTCAATAAAACATGTGTACACCTTACTGGCATCTTTGTTTCACTGACTAAGAATCAAACTATCAGTGAAGTGAGGACCTTGGCTTTGCATACGTGACAGATTGGTTCCATCCAGGGGCCACTACTTGTGCTTTTAAAATCTGACATCTGCTCTCCTCTGCTTGATCCTCCCGACATGGCACGTGCTACATTTTTCTTCCTATTATGTTACCATACTGAGTAACAGCTAACAACACAGCATGTCCATTTGGCACAGGTTTCAACTTCTCAAAGACAAATCGAGACGCCAGGCGGATAGATTGCATTCAGATAACACATTGATGCAAGGAAAAGCTCTGGCTGTTATGAAAATAGAGGGGGTTGAGAATCAGGGCTTTGAAGTTGCATCCAAATATGCTGTGTGCCAGTTTATGCCGCTGTGGGGTTGTTAGACTGTCACTGCCAAATGATTTAGGCATGGGGGCTTAAAGTCACAGTGTGTAACTTTTTAGTCAAAACATAAAATCATGTTTTCATTTTGGTGTTTATTGCATTGAAAACTTGCTACCTTGCTGTGAGCAGGCTTGCATCTCCACAAACCTGACTTGGCCACCTCCAGAAAGTAGTTTTTTCACAAGTACTTAAAATGTCGTCAGGAGAGGCCTTTAAAAGTACACAATGGTACACAATGGTTACAGTAGTTGTTTACTGTTACTATTCTTCAAAGCTCACTGCCACTGGTTTCATGACTAGTACTAATACTAATCCTGCTGCTGCTACTATTACTACACCTATGTTGTTATAACTAATAATAATAAAGTACTTTAATCTTAATATTCATCTAGTCCCAGTCATATCATTTACACATGTATAGTCCTTTTCAATATTGACTCAAGGAAAGCCCTTATCCTAAGTATCTAAGTATCTAAAAATTGGAGAAGAAAGTAAAATTTATCTTCTAAAACAAACCTGTACCTGACCATCAGTGCTGTCGACATATCTTAGATAGTTAACTGAGGTGTTAAGAAAATTGTATAAAATGGAGTCAGTGGTCATTTCCTTCCACTGTAACTGCCCAGTGTGGGGAGGAAGCCCTAAGCTGCAGTCTGGCCCAGATGTTTGCACACATCTGGGCAGGATGGGGGTTAATGCATGGATAGCCTAAGCACAGATTATTACGATTTAAAGCCGCATGCATTTGGTCACTATTAAAAGGGTCAACTAACATTTAGCACTGATGATTAAATATGCCAAAGACCAAAACAGAAGAGTCACCAGTCATAAATAGAGCAGAAAAGACTCCACAATTCACAAGCAAAGTGACCTGTCTTACCATGTACACTTCACTTTCCATAGGGACACGACTGAAGCAATGAATTGTCTTAAAGAGTTGAACTAGGTGTAATAAAATGCTTACATACGGTGACTTTAATGTGAACAACCCAATAACCCGACTCTAAATTACAAATAGGCTATAAATAGTCGACTTGTCCAGACCCAGAAACTTTTGAATTTATGCATTGCAAATATTGTCGTAAAAATGTGAAAGTTCAATGCCAATTTATGACCCCATGGTTTATTGCACACTTGAGTAGCAATAGATTAAGAAGAAGAGCACTTACCACCTCCTGTTTGAGTCGTCTGAGACACGAGTCCATGCTTTTGCTCTCTGGCTTGTGGACCTGGCGCTCCATGTTGCTTGTTTTCCCACAAAAAACAGAAGAATTCACAGCAATGGCTTTTCCAAACGCGCGACCATGACGAAGTAATCACCTGGACGTGTTGACATGGGAATAAAAGCGGACCTGGAAGGCAGTTATCCTGATGTGGAAGAATGCGCACAGCTCCGACGACGCCAATACTATTTCGCCAAACTGCAAAACGAAAATGTGTTTACTCCAAATTATTTTCTCGTGCTCGGCTAAAGAACACCCAGCTATGGCCAGCCCGCTTGCTACCCGCTGTCTGTGCTCCCTGTGGCTGTCTATCTTTCTCATTCAAGAGCGCCGCTTACGTTGCTCCTCCAATTTCCTCCAATGAGCGCGCTGCCCAGGACGCACGCACGGAGCCAATTCAAATCGCGTCGAGTTATCAGATTACTTCACAGCTTGCAATCATTACGCCAGAGATGAGTATGTCATTCGGGTCTGGGAATAATTAACCGAGAGATTCCAAAGATAGGAGCGTAATACGAGCTACTGTCCATTGTATGTGCCACGAAAGGCGATTCTGTGCAGCGCGCATGCCAAAAGAGAGAAGTTTATGGAGGATGTGTGCAAAAGAAAACATATGTGGAGCGTAAGGGCTGTCTGTAGTTGTCTATGTGGTCAGAAAGGAAACACCTGAGCCTCTGGCCTTCAGTAAATGACCCGGGTGTAATTCACATCCACATGGAGGATGGAAACACTATCACCAAACTAATAACATAAAACAACAAGAAGAGAACTCTTATGTGAGATTTGACAAATGAAAATCCACAAATGTTGAATCTTATCATTATTTGTTAGGAATTCACTGTACAAACTTCAGATTAATGCTTTTATTCTATTCAAATGACAAGAATCACGTGTTTTGGGGTTGAATAATGGCAATACTTTCTATTAAATTTACTAAAAAAGTATTTTCCTTTTTATTTATCGCAAAAGGCGAATTTTAAATCTGTCAACTGGACAAATCGTTGTAAGATTGAAGACGTTTCGCAGCTCATCCAAGCCACTTCTTCAGCTCTGGTCAGATTACTGTTGGACACTGACTTATATCTATCTGAAAATTCAACCAGTTTCACGCTTAACGATCCTATTCAACCTTTAATGGCCCTCCTATTGTTCTCTTTTGTTTCTTCTTATTTAAACTGAAAGAGAAGACTTAGAGAAACTTTGTGCCAGTTTTTGTTTCATGTGGATAGGTCCAGTAGTAACAGATATATTAACCATAAACCAAATGTCAACAAATCTGCAACCTAACAGCAAAATAACAAATTTCTCCATAGAAGTCTGACCCGTCCTCCAGCTCAATTAAAACGAGGGACTTCAGACTGTTGTGATGTCACGTGAACGCAGCCTCTAGGCCTGTGTATTAAACTTGCAAACCAGATGCAAAGAAGGAAAATGGCACAAGAAACATATCAAATGAATAAATAATCCAATCTAAACTCCGGAAGAGACTGTGACTTCATCAATATTTAAAACACTGGGTATTTAAGTCTCCTCTGAACTGCAGATCTACAATGTTGTTGATACAGTATTCAATTATTAATATGATGCATTTACTTTACAAAGTGTGTTTTGTTAAAGTTGTTTAAGCAATGGTGGTAAATTATATATGCTTTAATAAAAAGGAATAGGCAAATAAATGTATAATATTAAAAGTACACTAAACAATGGCATATGTAATAGCATCTGTCTGTATACCACAGCTGTAAATAGGTTGCTGCTTTGATCTCAGACGTCCTTTGCTCATTTTGCTAGTGTTCACTTAGGCATGACACTATCTTATACAGTATGTCTATCCTATCACTGATAATGAATTTTTAAACAAAGAAGTGGTTTGCTAAATGCATTTACGAAGACATCACTTTTCAAATAAATTATTTACTTGGCATCTTAATAGTAAATCTGAATACTGTATTTGATCTCTTAGAACTGGATGTAGTTGTAGCTTTGTTGTACAGTGTCATATTAAAATGACCCCAAACTGCAGCTGTGTGTTGCTCCACTTCCTGCAGCTGTCAGTGTGAACTTGGAGCTAAAGGAAGCATCTTCTTCCTTCACACGGGCCTCCACTGTTTTGGAAAAGTCAATATGTATTCTTGGACATTCATTTCATGGTTCCGGGCTGAGACACAAGTTTTTCATCTTTTTCTGTTTTCATATATGAATAAGACATTTTAGGTGTAAAAATGTCCAAAATTTACATTTACATATAATTTTATATTTGGGACATTTGAATCTTAAAGGGTGATCCGTATGTTCCTGTGGGAGAAAAAAATGCATTTTAAGAAAACAGCCTTTAAATTTACAAATTTATGGCTGCAAGATGATTAAATAAAAATAATAAACCATCTTTGGTTCAGATTGGATAATTTAGTTGTTTCTACATGAAAGCTTGTCTGTAATCCCTCAGTCGTCTATAGCAAAAGAATAATTCAGTTTTGTGAACTGGGCAAACGTTTTAGAGTGAAGACGTTTCTCCACTCATCCAAGCTGCTTCTTCAGTTCTGGTCAGATTACTGGTGGACACTGCCTGATGTCTATGTAGTTTACAGTTTTTCTGGTAACTGACTAGGTCTAATGAACTACCTGTAGTTTGTGAACATTCCTGAGTTTGTTTTGACTAGATGGATTGTCTTACTAACAAAAAAAACTTGCCTCTTTCTTAATGTTGCTTCCCCTCTCAGTGGCTTGAGAGAGGCTGTACGTCAAGGTTGGGGTCCCAAAGCTGCTCTCTCGGACAGTGTTGTCTTAGGGGTGACGGTTTTGTTTCTCCAATATAACACTCACTACAGTCTTCACTACCTTGAATGGAGTAGACTACATTGCTTTGTTAGTGGCTCATAAGTTTAGTCTTTTGATGTGAACCAGTTTCTATCTTGAAAGTGTTTGTAGGTTTGAAATAAACTGGGATTTGGACTCTGGGTCTGAAAAATTTTGGTTGGTTGGTGTGGGTAATGTGGATGCTCTTCACCTGTTAAATCATAAAGCTAACAGCTAACTCTGCCCTAGATCCTAGCTTAAAATCAAAAATGGAAAATCTAGGTATTCTAGGTCTTGGATCATATCTATGTCTCCAAATGGATGGTTCTCAAGGTGTTTTCTAAGAGTAACGGAAACCATATGTATCTACTGGCAGCTGCTGAGCTGTATGCCCAAGCTCTTGACAATTTTCACCCTATTTTTTAACAGTTTCCATAAAGTTGACGGTTTATGTTGTCGTAAATAACATAGTATTGTTCACACAGGCACTTCAGACTACAATTCATGATGACTCATAGTTCAAACTTTGTTTCATAATCCTGTCATTGGGTGTGTGTGCATTCCTTGAACCCAACCTCCGGTCAAAAACAAAAACCCTAAGTTTTTGTGCACAAAGAATCCGTAATGCTATTTGTATGAGGGTCTGGTATTATTGAAATATGCAGTATGAGGGTTGTGAACAGGTCGGGCTGTTACGTGGATGGCTAAATGGCTTATTACTATCACAGCATAAAAACCCAGACCAATTGATCCTTGCTGCAAGGTCAAAATCTTCCAGTTAGTCATAACAGACTAAGTTCGCACATTTATCATGTTGTTGAAGATTAGAAGGCTGACTTTGGGGAGAAAAATCACAGACCGCAGGACCACTAAAGGCAGGTTTTGAGTGGCCAATTTAACCCAGCATGCTCCACAATATAATTTCTATGTAAAAAATTAACTCATTGTTGCACAGTTGGTATAAGATATAAAACTTCCAATTTGTGTTTTGGGTTTTGTAAATTTTTTTTTGGAGCGTCAGTCACTACTTGTCTCTATGTCAATTTTTGTGTTTCATAGTGCTAAACAAATATATTGAAAAAACATGCATTCTTTCCTGTGTGTGTGCCGCCTCTACACAATCTGAACCTGGGTGCGTCACCTGCACGGTCCATAAAAACAAGAAACCCATTCAGTTTTTGTGCAGGCAAAGCATCCTGTAAGCTATTGTATGAGGATCCTGGTAAAATGTATACTATGCAGAATAAAAGTATGAGAAGTTGTGAAACATGTCGGGCTGAGTGATGGCTAAATGGCTATTTAAATCAATAAATAAAACCCAGAAATTGAGTTTTGGTTGCAAGGTCAATTATATTCCAGTTAGTCATAACAGACATAAGTAAATGCAAATTTTATCATGTTGTTAAAGAAATTAAAGGCTGACTTTGGGGAAAAAATCACAGATGCAGGAACTATAGGCAGGTAGAGTGGCCAATTTAACCCAAGCAACACTCCACAGTAATAATTTCTATGTAAAAAAATTCATTGTTGGAAAGTTAACATAAGGTATAAATTAAATATTTATTTATTTTGTGATGCTTCAGGAGCAGCATCCTGTCTCTTCGATGTACTTTGCTGTGTTTGTATTGCTAAACAAATAGAAAAACATGCATTCTTATGTGATAAGCCTCTATACAATCTGACCTGGTGCGTCACCTGCACATGTCCATAGAGACACATTTAATGCATTCTGTACGACAATCCAGGCAAAGCAATAGCCAGAAAGGTTACACAGGGCACTTAAAATGTATACTAAGCAAATTTTAAGCAAGTATAAATGAATGAAATGAATAAATAATAAATAATAAATTAAATTAAATTAAATTAAAATTATAATAAATTAATTCAATTAAATTAAATTAAATTATATTAGATTAAATTAAAATTAAATTGAACACATTCAAATTAAATTAAATTAAATAAATTAAATAATGTAATTAAATTAATTAACATTAATATTAAATTAAATTAATTAAATTGAAATTAAATAAATTAAAAAAAAGATTAAGATAATAAGCCTGGGGTCAATTGTAACTCAAATACGACCCACCTCTCCACAAGACATGTACTTCCACTAATGAAATGAAAGTGAATCACTGGTGCAAATGCATCAGGTCTATTCAGTGGCCCTAATGGTGTAAGGTTGACATGTGTGTGTTTGTTCCAGTGATGATGGGAGAGGGCTTCATGCTGTACTTCAACTAAGGACAGATGTGACACAAAGGGCATTGAATAAGAAAATGACAGTGGTTACATGAAAAGTGGTTAAGAATGACAAAAAAAAAAATACAGGAAAAAATACAGTTTGATTTGGTTTTATAAGACAACATCTAATATGAAAAAAAAAAAAAAAAATCAGTTATGAATCCTTAAGTGCACACATGGCATCACATTTAGTATCAAAATCCACCACATATGAAAGATTAATGTATAATTTTACATATACATAATTATATAATCAAACCATAGCAGATATTTTGTTACATCAATCACCAGTTTTTTTAAGTAAGACATCATAAGCAAATTGTGTCCCTATAGTGCCACCTTGTGTATATTTAAGTTGCAAGAGTAAAGTGCTAAATAAAAAAAAAAACTAAAAAAAAAAACAAAAAAAACCAAGCAAATCTTCATAGTAAATATGACCAACACATTTTTTAGTATCAGATTTTAATTGGCTTTATCTGACACGTGTTTTATGTCCAACAAACCAACAGCAGCTTTAACACAACAGACAAAAGGCATGATCTGGTTCATAAAGTTTAACAATCGGCCATATTACAGGAAAGTCTTGGAACTTGGATTTAGAAAAAACAGTTTAAGCATGAAGAGAGAAAATGTGCGCTCCCTCCAGTCTGAGTAAAAAAAACACTATACCTCTTCCTTCCAGTAAGAGTGACAGGGAGGCGGTGGTCTAAAGGGATTCTTCATAGCAGCATACAACGTCCCCCCAAAGTGATGACAAAGTTTGGCACACAACATTAGCTGAAAGAGGCATAACACAGGAACACAAGCATACAACACAGCACGGACGACTTCACATTGTAAAATTATAAATACACTGACTAGACTGTACAAAAAAAATCCTCAAACCAGATAAAATTACCCATATTCCCCTTGACATTCAACTTGCCAGTAAAAAAAGTTCTGATCACTCTTTAGAGATTGCTGCCACCTAGTGACCAAAGTGATGTAATGTAGCCTACTAAAAAACAAAAAAAAACAAAAAAACAAAACAAAGATAGTTGTGCTTTCAGAAGATCCAGACTACTTTGAAACGTTACAAACATTTCTTCCAAAAACATTTTGATATTTCAGCTGGCAATTATAGTTGAATAGATACAATTAGAGTTATGGCTTGGTTTTAGTCCCAACTGGCTCCTAACCTATTATTTGGCACACATTACGCTGGATATTCCTCAACTGTACTCATTTTAGTTCTGGCCATCTTGCCAATTTTGATTTTCAGTATCAAGCTATCAAATCATTTTCACACATTACAACTTCCCAATGATTAGGTTAAACAGCCATAATCTATCTGATGTGATTAGTGTGGCTTTTGTGTTTTGCTCCTTCACAACATCTGTTACAACATCCCACTCTTCACGGAAAAGGACACCAACAAACTCTACTGTAATTTCCCAAACTTAAAACATCAGTATTTTCCACATGAATAAAACAAAATTTAGTAGTTTTGACCCACAATTGACACAAAAAGTGACAAATCATCACGCTTCATCGCTTCATGTAAACACAATTGGTCTCACCTTTCTCAGAAAACATCAACATATTTAACTGCAGTTCATCATGTGTGGTAATAGTCCTTCTGGATGTGTTTGCCACGTCCTTGCAGATGAGCGGAGATACAGCATTTCCTGTCTAAAAAAACAACAATGTAACCATGGTAACCTCAGTTCACGTATCTACAGTCCTTTACATCTTCTCTAAAAAGTCCACTTGGCTAAAGTGCACTTTCGCTTGTCCAATGAACTGCCTACGCACTGTCCTCTTTCTCTCCTCTCCTTGTGCTGAACTACACCATAAGTTAGGGTCCTTTTTATAGCTGAGGTCAAAGGGCGGAGACCTTGATGATGTTGGTCGGGGTGGAGCATGTGGTGGTCTGGATACTCGGGGTGATGGTGGGTACTCTCCTCTGTGGGGGGCCGTGAGGGTGGTGGCCCTCTCTGAGCGAGGGGGGCGAGGGCAGGCTGATGATCGCCGTGGTAACCCTCCCGCTTTTACAGTTGATCCTGCTGCTGTCCTCCGGTCTGAAGTTCAGGTTGGAGCGACTGCAAATAGAAGTCAAGAGAAGTAAAATGGGTAAATAACTTCTGAAGAAGGAAAAAATATAAGTGCTCCCTTAGAAAGACTCATGAAAAAAACAGTCTAGTTCTTGAAATCTTCATAAAAGTCTTCTAAAAAGGCTTACTAGTCGGGTTCATTCTACATCAATGTGTGCTCGTCATGCTCTCATTCAGTTTAAAATCGTCCACAGAGCGCATTTGTCTAAGGTTAAACTAACACGCATCTACCCTGATGTGGACCCAACTTGCGGGAAAATGTAGCAGCGCACCTGGCACACTGTTGCACCTGTATTGGTCTTGTCCAGTGTTAGTTAATTTCTGGCATTCTGTTTTTCAAACTATGTCTGAAGTCCTGGAGGATCTAATTAAACCAGATCCACTCTGTGCCATCTTCGGAGTGGCCCTGACCCTTTTTACCAAACTCAAAACTAAAGGCTCTGATCTTCGCACTCTTTATTGCCAGACAAGCTATTTTGTTCAAGTGGAAAGACTCGGCATCTCCCTCCCATGCACAATGGATGAGACATAATGTTTTATATGGATTTGGAAAAAAAATTGATATACTGTTTGCGGATCCTCCCTCCCTCTCTATTATAATTTAGGATTATTGCATACATTTAAAAATTACATTCTACTATTATTAATTATTATTATTTACATTATTTATTATTTTAACTATTATCATTGTCATTATATGTATGTCTCATTTATGTTTGTGTGTAGCTGGTTTTTTTTTTTTATGTATGTGGGTGGGGTAATTTTGTTAAGTTTGTTCTGTGATTTAGAAAAAAGGAAAAAAGTTATACATTATTACAAGTATTGTGCACTTCATTGTAACTCTTACTGCTTAATAAAAAGACCTTTGAAAGAAAAGAAAAACACTTACTAAACTGTAAAAGATTAGATTATTAGATATAGGCAATAGACATAGTTATGCCATAGAATTTGATCAGCAGTCCTCACCTCTTCCCTGACTACTATTGGCATTTGGTCGGGCTTATCCTCCGCAATGACAACGCAATTAACACAGTTTTTCACAATTCTATTTCAGCTGATCAAGCCCTGTCTGAACACACTCCGCACAGTCATCATTGCATTGTCATTTAGTGCTGTTTTACCTGGTGGGGTGCATGAGTTGGCTGCTCTGTATGTGGAGTGCACTGAGCTCCTGTAGGGGGCCCTGGGGGGTGTCTGCAGTGTGGGGCAGCGGGTTCCTGGTCCGCCTCCTCTGTCCACAGCAGCAGAACGTCCCACCGTCCTGAGAGCTGAGGGACGGGCTGTGGGAAGGGTAAGTCTGCAGTGCACTCTCCAAACAGTTCTGCTCAAACATGTGCTCGTCCACGAATTCATGAGCCTGCAAGACAAACAAGATACACTTACATTTGGTTTGGACTTTTCATAGGAATGGGACTTTTTATACGTTGCAAAAAGAAGCTGGCTTCTGACTCATTTTCTAGGTTATTTCGCTTTTATTTCTTTATTTTTGCTCATGTAAATAATTGTGTCAGTGCGGTATGGATGGATTGTCTTGTTTTGTCTGACTTATTTTAAAGTGGATACGTTTTACTTTTACTTCACTACATTTGAGAGCAGGTATCTGTACTTTCTACTCCACTTCATTTTTGTACTGGAAAGTATTTTTTTTATATAGTTTGAGAGGTTCTGAAAAAACTAAAGGGTTTATTTTTTAACAAGTTCATAGTTTAAGCAACCAAAAATATTCAAATAAACACAGGTAGGAAAAAAAAAGATTGATTCAGTTGTTTCTACTGAACAAAATTCAGCTCAAATCTTTATCAAAATCACTATATTTGAAGCCTTATAAGACCTCAAAACCTTTATGAAATACTTAAGATTTTTAGTCTTTAAGTACTAATAGTATTATTAAATGGGTACTCTCACTTAAGTAGATTTTTGACACTTTTACTTGAGTATGTTTTTGCCCTGGCATCTTTACTTAAATGACAAAACTGAATATTTCTCCCACCACTACTATTATTTTATATATCAATCTAATCAATCTACATAAGTTCCACAATGTAACAACGTAAAAAACAATGTAAAATTATTTATAAATTTCTGTTAACATTATTTGTGGTGTTTGGACGAATGGGAACTTCATAAACCACACAGACACAGGCAGAACATGCAAACGACATGGAGAAACAACAAATTAATGATAAAAACCAAACAAAAAAACCCCAAACTTTATCATTTGTAATTATGTAGAATGTTTGAAAACATACTATGTTGTTTTATGTGGAAAAAAATAATGCTTTTGTAACTAAACAGAGACGTACTCACCGTGGTTTTCTCCAGACAGTGCAGCAGGTGGTGGTGTTGGCTTTCTAACAGAGACGTGGAGCGGATCAGCCTCTGCTCGTCCTCGTCCGTCCCCTGTCACACACAAAGATCACACATCAGACACACACAATGCTTTATACTGTATTAGCATTAGCTGTACACAATCTGTTATACTCAATTAGAAATAGACCGATATATCATCCAACTGATATTTGCGATTTTTAGGATACCGTTTATCAGGCTTAAATCTCCTACAGAGGCAGATGCTTTGTTGAGACCAAAAAGAATATGCATCACACTTTTATTTCAACGCTTTAGCGCAAAGAGGACACTGCACCAAATGCGACTGCACAGTTCTTGTATTCACTTATACGAGATAATCAAAATCAGCGCTACATATCGGCCCAAAAAAAATCGACACAGCTTATCGGTCTTTGGCTTCTATAGACATGGAAGAAGAAACGTACTCAAACAAGACAATGACTGTAAAGGTGCACTCTGTAACTTTTCTGGTGGAGAGTACAAATTTGTCTTCATGGAGATTCCTTTGCCTGGAATGTAACGCAGTATGACATTAAACTTATCTGTATCCATGGAGACAATGACACCACCGGGGCAAGTTACAGTGAGAGTTTTGCAGATTAAAAAAAAAAAAAATCTTGAATAGAATAAATGTAAAATGCCAAACTGAGGATCATTCCAGACAGAAATGAAAGTAGGTGGCGGACATGCTCACCAGAAAAAGTTACTTAGTTACTTTAACCTGAAGCATACGAGTAGATGTGAAAGCTGCTCTACCACTGAGCCACTAGAAAATCCCATAACTCCTTCACTTATACAGGAACATTTTTTACGTTTGTTTTAGAAATCTGCATCATTAAACAGACTAAAACTTGCCAAGGGACACAATGCCAGAACAGATTCAAACTTCTGGTCATAAGGAGAAGAACCTACCACCTCCACTTTTAACTTCAGTGCATTGCGGATGTTTGTTCATTAACTCCAAAACCCATTAGTGCTTTGGAGTGGGGTGGAATCTGTCAACAAACCAAGCCTCACGCATTGCTTCACAGCTCAGTAATGCAAGCAAAAAACCCAGCCGAAATAATATAACGCAAAATGTGAGAAAAACAGGGAACAGACAGTTGTTTGTATTGTTGGTATTGCTCCAACCGGGACCGACTTTCAAAGCTGCAGCTCGAACACAGCTTAGTCTCCACAGTAATCACAATTGCCAAATGAAAAGGGAAAACAAATTAATTCTCTCCCCACAGAATGCACTGTTACTCCGAGGATTTGGGTGGGAGGCAATTCCAGCCCGAGGACTCTCATTCCCATTCGACACATGAACAAAAAGGCAGGCTCGACGTGGGCTGAGGAGAGTTCCACCGCGCACGCTCCCCATCGCTGTCAAAAACATGATTTAGATGCCAAAACAAATGTGCGACGTGGGATTTGGAAAAAAAAAGAGAAGTTATTAGCGACAGCCCATCTGAACCGGCTACTGTTAATACGGGTGCCAAGGACAATGTGAGCCGGTACAAGGGTTACAGAACGGATAAAACCTACTTTGATTCAGGGGATTCAGGCAGATGATTCCTTCTTGGAAATTTCAGATATTTTGTGAGAACCTTTCACCTTTCCAAAGATATGATATTTCGAATTTAACTCTTATTGCTATGTAAATGAATGAACGTTGCCAAATCCATGAATACTGTAATGATCTAATATTTTGTCCTTTAGTTGTTCTTGTAACTGTAACTTTACGTGCTGGTGTTAATGTAACTTCTTTAGTATGTGACACTTGGTTGCTATGCCGACAAGTGGATGTGAAGGTTCCACTCATCAGTTACTGGTCTGTTTGGAGACTGGCTCCAGGAGTTGAGACTGCTGTTGTTTTGCTCTTGCGTGGGTATAGACTGTATAAAGAAGTGAATTAAAAGAGTGTGACGTCACCCATAGCGTTCGGCTCCAGTCCCACATTTGGAATTCCAACTGCGAGTATCATAGCAACCGAAGAGCCAATCCGGAGCGAGGCTGTTGAAGGTAACGTCCCTTTATAATACCGGTCACCTTAATAAGTCATGTTTGCACTGTTGCTGTTGTATATATCGACTATTTTCGACTAGACAATTTTATTTTTAACATATATTATTATTATTCAGTGTTTTATGTTGCACTTTATCACTGAAGAAAGTTCCTAGTTTGTGAGTTGTGTTCACTGACAATGGCAGTAAAAGTCTTCTCATTCTGATTCTGATTCTTTCGCTGGTTTAGCAGGGAGCAGGCGCTTCGCAATGCTGTCAGTCAAACCTGTTGTTAACACTAGTGGGAGTGGAAAGCACTTTGGTTCAGTTGTTGAGGTTGTAATGCGTTATAAAATGTTCATGATTGATTGCCATATTGCCATATTAATATTCTGAGACAATAAGGTGGCAGACTTAGACACAGAGCACCTTTATCCAGAAATGATTTAGATCGTAAAACTTCTCTGCTAACAACAACATATTGCTTAGGGGGTTTGTTATTACAACTTCCCCTTTAATTTACACCTACAAACATGATCTGAAATGCATGAGATTCTTGTAACTTTAACAGTTCATAATTGAGTGTTCTCTCACATGTTAATGCGTCTGAGGTTTTAAAAATCTGTACTGTGAAATGAATGTGGGATAAAAAGACGCAAATCTAATCACAATAGTCGACAGAAAAAGTCCAATTCAGTTTTTGCAACACTGCTCAACCCAGTCTATTAAAGTGAGGTAACAGATGATGCTCTGTCCTGATCTGAACCTGATGCTACATTCTCTGAGTATTGCCTTAGCCCTAGTTTAGTCCTGTATTCTTCCTTCTGATTTACAGCCTGGTTTAGTTATGATTCTGTTGCTTCGATACTGTTAACTGGTTTATTATCTTACACTATCGAGTCCAGTTTAGTTCAGTTTCTAGGTTAAATATGACTCGTTTGGTAGCAGTACTTTCATTCAAATTAGAGTTGTTATCTGTTTTTTCTACATGCATTTGTATTAATTTGATCAATTTTGTATTACTTATGTAACAATTTAGATTAAAAATACAGGCTTATTGGAAAACCTCATAAAAAGCAAATAACGACTAGGTCCAGATATTGATAAAACAGATAAACGATCACAACAGACTCATTTAGATGCAGCGGTGTTCCTGTGTAGGGTACAATCAGTGTCAAATCAACCAAACATGCCCCTGCAACGCAAGAGAACATTTTCAGATCATATCAAAACTGACCATTGAAAAGTGTGATTACTTTGGCAAAAAAAACAATACAATGGATTTTTATGTCATCAGAGCACAGGTTTGTGAAGGCCCCTAGGTATTAGAGTAAAATTTGTATTGGCCCTGAAGAGATACATTGTATAAGCAGCTCTTGAAGTCAAAATATGAAAAAGTGCACATTCGCATGCTAGTTGTTGTTAGTTGTTGCTCGAAATGCATAAGGTAAGTGTTGGATCGCAGCAAATTGTTTAAAAATGAACTACTTCTGTTTTTCACAGTTTTATGAGGGTGAAGCAGACACAATTTTGGACCGATTTGAATCCTATGTGGCTAATGCAAGGACACAGACTATGACGGAAACCGGAGAAAGTTATTCAGCACAAATTTATGTTCACGAAATACCACTGTTGAAAGCAAATAGCGCATGGACTTAAAGAAGAACGAATACAAATTAAAGCCGCTAGCTGGTTTTATTTTGCGAGTGAAGACAATTTGATCACTGAAATAATATGGTGAAGGTGAGTAGAGTTTTTTAAAAAATGGAGGAGCACTTCCTGAAGGGGAGCATCTCGTAAGCATCTTGCAGTATTTTTGTGTGTCTCTCATAAATTCTTCTTCTTCTAAGTCAGCACTGAGAAGCTCTATCCCTAGTATGAGTTGGCATTGTATAGGCCAACTGCATATTGCTTATTTTTGGGTCCATTACTTTTAAAATGCTGCGACAAATGGCAATTTCCTCAGCACTAAACAGCTGAAAGTGTTTGGTTTTCTTGCAGACTTCCACCACTTGTTGAAAGCTTATTATATTTTATGCCTATAGATACAAAATAACTTGAGTCTGAGGCTTTAGGAATACTTTTTCATATGCTTACGACTTCAGTATGTACGTTGCATTTGAGGCGGGTGTGCAGGTGGAGGGTATTTTGATTGTAAATTAATGGATATTTAGAATTGCTATTTTTTTTGTTAATCTTCTCAAGGACTGCAGATCGAAACTAGCTTTACCTATACGTGGTGTAAAGCATATCTTATTTTATGAGATTAAAGTGTTTACGCATAATAAACTAAACTAAAGTAATAGTATAATAGAAATACCTTCTGGAGCTTTACTGTCTAGTGTATAAATACAAGCGGCGCCACAAACAACACAGAAAAAAGAGCCCTGATAAATCACGAACAAAAGACTTAATTCATAAAGAACAAAGAATGATTCAGGCTTAGTAACTATTTAATTAAGGGGTTATTATAATAAGTTAAAAATAGCTAACTAGCACAAAACAGTCCTCTGCTTCTCCTGATGGTTCTACCTTGAAATAACAATAAGGCCTATAGCTAGAGTGCAAATATCAGAAAGTGACAAAAACACATTTTATGAATATAACAGATGGCAGAAAATGACAAAAATCCTGAAGGAATATTAAATACCAATCATAAAACAGTTTATAACCCCAGGGTGTAATCCGCTATTGTGTCTTTCATCCCAACTCATTCTGTGCCAAAGCCACAATATGGAGCTGAGTGGCACCGTGGTAATATCAGCCAGTGGGACATGTTTCACAGCAAGACGGGGGACACAGTGCACTCTGATGGCATTTATGACCATTGTCTCCACTCGCAGGACACCGAAAAATCTCTAGAGTGGACTTGATTACGCCTAAATGGGTTTAGTCCGGCCACTGCTGAGAGGGGAACTACTCAGGGACGGAGCAGGCCGAGAATGCAGCCAGGCAATTTGTTTGAGCATTACCAAATACATTTCGCTATGATTCAAGCTTTAAAGACACAGGATTATAGGCACACACTCCAGTTTACATAATAGGCCATTCAAGTCCAAACAAAACTACTTAAATGTTGGTATTTAGAGAGTAATATTGCTAATCTCTTACTCTAATTAACAGCACAGGATTTTTGCAATGGCCCTAAAGTGACTAGGGCAGAGTATAAACCCTATTGCATAATTTAACAGGCTCCCCAACAGCAAACCAGACAGCAATATAATACAATACAAATAGCAACTTTGATAATATTGATAATTCTGTTGATCCCGCACAGCAATTTTCCATACATCTACAAAAGCATGATACAAAACGATACACTACAGCAAACCTGATGTGATGTGCAGTAGTTTTAATATCGCAATGCAGGCTGATTGTGTTGTGATAGTGCTCTAAAGAGGGAGCGACTTAACCCATGGAGCAGGGACTAAGAGCATCAAAAACAAAGCATAAACTTATTTAACATGGTAATACGTTGACAGTGGTCCCTTGCTATACTGAGGTTCACCTTTCGCAGTCTCGCTGTTTTGCTGATTTTCTTTTAGTGCAATTTTTCATGCTTTTTTACAGCGTATGAACATGCATTGTGTTCTGCTTCCTGATTGGCTAAAGGACTGTAGACCATTGTCCATCAGTCTCCTCCGTGCCGTGTCTCCTGTACAGTACAGAATGCGTTCAAATTTACATAAATGTTCGATCGCAGTGTGACTCTGAAGTGCTGAAACCTTTGCTGACAGCCATGACATTCATAACAGCAAGACGCAGGATGATGCGGAGCCCAGGCCATCGATGAGTACTGTTCCTGCAGTACCAAGCCCATTTAATACCACCAAGGGCTGGTTTGACAAATTTCAGAAACACTTTGGAATCAGAAGTGTTTCTGTGCATGGAGAGGCCGCCTCTGCAGATACAGCTGGAGCAGAGGCACGAGAACAACACATTTAAAGCGATCATCGAGGAAGGGGGATATAAGCCTGAACAAGTTTTTAATATGAATGAACTTTGAGAGTGTTTAAACAAGAGAAATGTGAGAAAATGTTAATGCCTGTCTGAGAAAAGTGTATAAAGTGTGTGGTGAGGGATAAAGTAAAGCTAATAATAAATAAAGCTGACTACTTCGCAGATTTCACCTATTGCGGGTTATTTTTTAGAACATAACCCCCGCGATAAACGAGGGACCACTGTATAGCATTTTCAAAATAATTAAAGGTAACCTGGAGATCTCGATGTTACGTGTTAGCAGTTAATACCCCATAGAAGTGTAATACCCCCTCTTTAAAGTGATATGTTGATGCAGGAGAAGAGCGTAGGAGTAGTTAAATCATGTTTTAACGTTACTCATAAAACATATTTCCCAAAAGCACTATGTAATTTTTTTCTTCTTCAGTCAGAATGTTCCAAATGTTGAGCGGCCCCAAACAGTGATGATGTGGTGCAGAAGTGTGAGTGTTTGGTATGCTATGGTGTGGTAGTCGATTTAAAGCTCTGTGGGGTCTCATTATTTAAGATGGAGTCAAACCACCTGCTGCTGCAAACATTTAATTAACAATAAAACTACAGAAGACTGCGGTGGAGACAGCTCTGATCCTGGGCACGGCTGATTTAAGCACGGGCTATGTGGCAGTATAAGAGCTCTTCTCAAGTTTAATAGCCATATGCATGTGATGGCTTCCTAATTTGTAACTTTCTTGATTTTCTAATTAGCTGAGTCTGCGTAAACTCCTTATATAAATTACATTCAAAGTAAGTAGTGCCATTCTACTTAAGTATAAAAGTTGTACAGGTGATCTCAATTTTTTTTATTATTATTATTATTTTAAATATTTCATTAACTTGGATTGGAAAATATGTAATTTATGATAAAACCTGATTTGAATAGGTGCATTTTCCAAGTTAATGTGAGAATGTGTAATATGTTGAAATTAAGTTAATTTCCACAATATGAATAAAATAACATCAACAACTATAAAAATCTATATAAATGTACATTATCAGAATCAGAATCACTTTTATTTATGTAACTTTTCTTAAGGGGTCTGCCATCTGCTTGTTTCCAAGTTACAGGCCAGTTCTGTGGAGAGGTGACCCTGTTCACAGTAAGAATGGATGTTTTTAAGCAATAAAAAAACATGATTGAATATGCAAAATAGATATGTTTAATGTCATAACGCAATTCTATAGACAATGCATTGAAGCAAGTTGCAGACCCCTCACCAGATACATAGTTAAATAGAGCACATTTAAACAAATTTTAGTGGAACTGAGCTCACTTAATTTCAAAATATTACAGGTACATCGATCCGCAGCTCAAAAAGCAAATGGTTTCTATAATGTATTGGTTGTTTTCGGTTTTAATCCTAATATTGCCTCGGTTCCTCTGGTAGTACTTGGTGTGAAATGTTTGAAAATGACTGGTCTATCAAGTAGCATTTAACAATTATATTCATCCTACTACAAACAACCGCTGTAGGTCTAAAATTCACTTTCCAATCCACTTCACTTTAATTCATTTTAGTCAGCAAGCATGACCAAACATGCTTCGATCTTGTAAAATGACTTCTTCATCTGCCCACCCACACTTGGAGTCATGTGGGTGGGGTCAGGGGTGAAAGTTCAGGGGTCATCTCACCGTCAGCTCCAGTAGTTCGTTCAGCAGACCGTTGCGCTTGCTCTGGAGGAAGGCATTGGCACTCCCCGACTTGGCTACTCTGATCCTGGTCAGTCTGGCTTTCTGGACGTGGGAAAAGAGAGACGAGATGTGAGTGTGAAGGAGGGGGTCAAAAGAACATGGCTAAGATCGTATTTAATGATGAGAAACTGCTAACTCGTATGACATCAATACTACAGTGATATAGTGCCAAGTAAGTGCTGTCTGTTTTTTTAAATAGAGGATGGAAAGAAGAATAAATGCAGTTAAAATTATGGAAGGTATAAAAAGAGAAGTTATTGGAATCTAGATCGCAAAGTCGATTTTATGGCAATGCATGTTTTGATTTAAAGGGCCCATTTTACAGTATTTTCTGGTCTTCAGTTTTGTTTCATTCACACATGTTGAACACACAAACCCTGCATATTTAGGCTGACTTCTTCTCTCAAACACTTCACACTGTGATGTCATGTGATAATACAGGAAGTGCTCCACTGTGTTTTTGAGCTCCATACACCTTCACTAATAATAATAATAATAAATTGTATTTGTATTGCACTTTACATTTCAAAGAAATCTCGGAATGCTACAGACACAGAAGAAACATATAAAAACATTATAAATCAGAGAAGGTAATAAACATATAAAAAGACATTACAATTTAATTTACACTGCATACATTAAAATAATTAATAGCAGTAAAAAACAAGTTAAAAAGTCATAAAACGTGACAAGACTTTTTAAACAAGAATGTCTTAAGGCCTTTTTTAAAGGCCTCGACACTTTGTGGTGCCCTCAGAGACTCTGGGAGGACATTCCACAATCGAGGGGCAGCAGCCTGAAAGGCCCTGTCTCCCATAGTGGAGAGTCACGTCCTAGGCTGGTGGAGGCAGTGAGTGGTGGATGAGCGAAGATGGCGTGAGGTCGTATGTGGGGTGAGGAGCTCTGTGAAATAGGCAGGGGCAGTTCCATGGATGCATTGGTAGGTGAGGAGACAGATTTTGTAGTATATCCTAGTCTGGATAGGCAGCCAATGAAGTGAGTGGAAAACAGGGGTTATGTGGTCATATTTGCGCCTCCTCATCAGGATTCACTAGAATCATTTGGATGATTTCAGCCCTGGAATTGCCAATCTGTACTGAACTAAATGTAAAAAGTAGCTAGTTAATTTGAAAACTGCCAGTACATGACATCACAGGGTGAAACGGAGCATTTTGAACTTTGGAGATGTAGACTGATTAATAATGCAGGATTACTCAAATATGTGTGAGTAGGCCTGTCACTATAACAAATACTGAAGTGTGATACATTGCAGAAGTAAATACAGACGATAAAAAACTAAAACTAAACTATAAAGCAGAATTATGCCCACAAAAGTATTCTAAATGTACAAAAAAAAAGGGCATTGAAGTCCCCCAGGAGAACAATGGAGTCCCTGGTCTGTGCACTGTCTAATACCCCTCCCTGGGACTCCATGAAGGCCGAGTACTCTGCACTGCTGTTTGGCCCGTAGGCCACCACAACAGTGAGAGACCTGTCCCTGACCCGAAGGCGCAGGGTCGCTGTATCGAACCATCGCGGTTAAGAAAGAGCTGAGTCG
Source organism: Periophthalmus modestus (assembly GCA_019594935.1). Taxonomy (NCBI): domain Eukaryota; kingdom Metazoa; phylum Chordata; class Actinopteri; order Gobiiformes; family Gobiidae; genus Periophthalmus; species Periophthalmus modestus. Next base: position 27,091,464 of record JAIEZT010000013.1, on the reverse strand, counting down.
AAAGGCAAAGCGCTTGATTTACCGGTCAATCTATGTTCCTACTTTCACCTATGGTCATGAGCTCTGGGTAATGACCGAAAGTACAAGATCACAGATACAAGCGGCCGAAATGGGCTTCCCTTTCCAGGGTTGCTGGGTGCTCCCTTAGAGATAGGGTGAGGAGCTCAGTCACACGGGAGAGGCTCGGAGTAGAGCCACTGCTCCTTCATGTCGAGAGGAGCCAGGTGAGTTGGCTTGAGCATCTGTTCAGGATGCCTCCTAGACGCCTCCCTAGGAAGGTGTTCCGAGCATGTCCCACCAGGAAGTGGCCCCGGGGAAGACCTAGGACACGCTGGAGGGACTGTCTCTTAGCTGGCCTGGGAACGCCTTGGGGCCCCACCGGAGGAGCTGAAGGATGTGTCTGGGGTGGGGAAGTCTGGGAGTTCCTGCTTAGACTGCTCCCCCTGCGACCCGGCACCAGATAAGTGGAAGAAAATGGATGGCTGAACTGCAATAAATGAATAACAAAATGCAACACTTAAGTAGTTAGTCTGTGTCTATAATGAGTCATAGAAGTTCATAATTAGACCTTCTACAGCTCAAATCTAATCTAGTACAGAAATAACCCAAGTGCAAAGAAAAAGTCCCCACAATTAATACTGCCTCCCAAAAATGATTGTTCCATCTGTCATGTATTGAACGATAAGTCGAGGTCATGGGTGAGTGAAACAAAACACAACTCTGGGTATGTTTTTGATGAGGTAAGAACATTCTGACATGGCTTAAAGCTCACAAGAGTCTATTTTGTGTAATATAGGACTTTTAAAGGTGCCCAATGTAACTGTACTGTCTTCTTGGAGTTGGAGTTGCCACAATATTCCACAGACTGGCATTAAACATAGCTATTTTTATGACAACGAGTCAGATCTGTGGAGAGGCGAGCCTTATATTTGCGCAATAAAAAGCATCCATAATTAAATAAATGCTATAAGTTCAATGCTACACTGTGAAACATTCCAGACAAAGCTGTAACATCTCAGTGGTGATGAGCAGAGAGCTAATTGTCCACCAGAAAAGTTACATACTGCACCTTTTAAATTGCATTATTAGATAATTTGACTCTTCTGAGAGTTCACAGCTCACAGTGATTGATGAAATCCACCGGTCACTCACTCACTCAATGACATGACGAAGGTGGGCCAATAGTAGGAGGAGGGGCAAAGATGTGATGAAAACTGAATCGCTCACACAATATATGCATCTCTCCAAAACTGTTTTGTCAGAGTTAAATTTTCTTTTGCTATGGACAACTGAGGGATTACACAATATACACCTTACTTAGAATGAAGATAAATAGGTGGCTAAATAAAATACTTAACAGAAAGTGGGAATTTCAAGTACGAAAAATGAAAAAGTCCTTTTGTTTGGGCAGTAAAGATGACAAGTTCAAGATAAAATGTTAACTAAATTACTGATGTCTAACAGCTGATAAAAAGGCTCAATTACTTTCTAATTCTCATATGCTTTGCCTGGGATCTAGATACACATTTCTTCAATAATTTACAAAGATGTGAGTCTGGTCACTGCTAGTCATCTTCAGATAGACATGATTGACAGGTGAATTAGCCAATCAGGGACACACATATCAAAACAAATATATCTGCTTATGAGGGAAATAGAAAGTTTAAAAAAATCACATGGGCCTGAAAAGCATCGCATATTTCTACAAAATCAGTGAGCAAAGCATTAAACTGACAATGAGCACCTTTGTTTCACGTGTCACTGAAAAATAAACAGATCTGATAGTATGATCATGTTTGGTTCTGGCTCGAGACGCGACAGAGGGCATGAGGACCAGACTGATGTCCGTCTGTATTAAAAATACAGACATTTCATTCTGGATCTGCCAGGCAATCATACTGCTATTAATACAGAGATTTTACATGCAATTAGTTAAATAAATATAGGATGTATTATAACATCCTTTGAAACAGATTTTCCTAGTGTACTTATCTCCCATTTACAATTCAAAAACGTGGCGCATTCACACTGTTAATGGGCTCTTCGTTTGAGCTTTTGAAAGAAACACACCTCTACCACACAGCTTTTATTTGAGAGAATGTATGACAACATTGATCCCACTTAAAACGCTTTGGATAGACCATCTGTTTCAAGTCCTTGCGCGCCCTTCTCTAAATGTCATCCATTTCCAAAGAATATAAGCTCACAATATGAATGGGAACAGCAAGTTATCATTATTATTATTATTATTATTATATACCATTTGATAATATGTTTGGGGGTATTTTGTGGCTGTTTTGGTTGTAGTACAGATATATTCTATAAGCAGTTCTTGAAGTAGAAATGAGACCAGTGTGCTCTGTCTGCATCTACATATAAAGCTTTTTTTCCCCCCTCTGAAAGTCAGGAAGTGCCCTGTTAGCATGTTAATGTTTGTTAGCATTTCGCTCTGGTCTCTTGAAGTTGTGAAAAGTGCTTATAAACTCATCATCATCAACAACATCATCAACCATTTTATATTAATATATATAAACTGCAATATTGATCTGTAACAGCAATACAAAACTTCATTTACCCTCCCACCCAAAGGTATTGCAGAAAGTTCTCTGCACACAAAATTAATCTAAAGTAATTACATTCTTTTGGATCTTTCATAAACTGAGGTGAGGCGCTTGTATAATTTCAGTGTGAATGGTGCCCGTATATACTTGTGTAAATGATTGTCGATTATAATTGCACAAAATCTTAACATCACAACATGTTTATTCTCCATCATCCTGTTTTTATTTTGTATTTTTTGCTACGTCATTTCAATCATAAAAGCAGAATTGTGGAGATGGAACGAGTGGTGTGTATAACTGCGCTGTCTGCCTGTATTTCTGAACTCAGGATCAAACTTCATCCAATAGACTAACTAAATCTAGATGAAAAACGCAGGCAGTTTGAAGTTTGAAGTCTCATATCTGTTTTGCTCTTCAGAAAATCATATTCTGATTTTATTAAGGGTTAAAAATATTCCCAACAACTACGGGGCGGATGTGGGGTTCCCTTACAATGAAGAAACTGCATCATTTTTATCATTAGCAACTTTGAATTTGATCAGCCATGAAAGTCAGTAGCAGGACACATCAGTGATACATAATAAAAGAGCTTAACCCAGTCTGCCCGGAAAGTGCCTCAAAGCATGGGATCATTCATCACAGAACCAATTACTATTAGAGGAGACTTGCTTTTTTATGAATGTGCTCTGGTTCATATTCATTAGTGATTGATATTGGTCTGAAGTTATCACTCCAATCATTTGATATTTTTTTATATGTTTTTTTTTTTTTTTTTTTTTTTAAATGATGCAATGTGCAATTAATTTATCCGTATTACAATAACTACTTTAACAATTTGGTCAGATTGTTTTTGGATCTAAGCTTACTTCCATTTATTGAAATATTGGTTAACAGCCTTTAAATCACTATTATCAAGTACAGAACAAGCAAACAAGTTAATATGAAAAGAAAATAACATGCTTGTTTGTAATGCTTTATCATAATTTTCAATATATTTCAGCCTTTTCATATTGTGACTTCCTAACAGTAGGCCTATTGCATTTTATTGGTCTGTTTAGCTGTTGGATGTGCTCTGGTGCTTCTCCAATGAGACATTAGTGTGTGATGTGTAAACTGCAACGTCTTCTTCTTTAAAATGCTCCATATCCCAGAGTCTGCAGTCACTGATTTAATGTGAGGACTCAAAGAGTGGAGCTGCTAACCTTTGCAGAAGTTCATTAGCGTTAGCGGTTACCGTCACCACAGCACATGTGCAAGCTCAGGAGTAGAGAGAGCAGGTCCTTGATGTTTTTATATATTGGCACGATATTATGTGCACATTCATACATGATGTTCTGTGATTACATTCTGCAGGAACAAAAGCCTCAGACTGTCTTTCATCAGCAGTCATTGTTTTCACACATGCAGCGGGCCTGTCCTCTGTATTCTTGTATTCATTCCAGAGCTTCAGTATTCACTAAATTGACTTAACACTTGAAACTCCATTAAGTCCCTTTGACACTGATGCGACACATTCCTCTGCCAAACTCCTGTCTCCTCCTCTTCTTCACCCTCAGCTGGTGTTGCTGGGCAACAGTTTGATACTCGTCAGAATCAACAAATGACTGCTCATTAATCAATGCACTTTTCAAACAGAATAATGTTCTAACGATCATCATTCGTCAGTCACTTTGGACAGTACTGTTTTCTTTTATTTATTGTAGTCTACATGTGTCCATTCAGGAATCTGGAATAGTTTCCAGCACTTTTTCCAACCACTAGTCCAGTGCAGTATTGAGTCTGCTGGCTGCTAAATATGCAAACACCATATTCTTTAAAAAGGAAGATATTTTGCATTATAAATTTTACTGAACCGTGTCTTGTGAGCTTGAGATTTATTTGAGGCATTTTGAGAAAGAACGACGGCAAACTTATCCTCATATTTCCTGTTTTTTAATAAATAGCGTTTTCTTACAACCAAGAACTGGAACTAAATGAAATATTTATCCCTCACACAGTGGTTTATTTTTTCCTCTCATTATAACCAAAATACGTTGTTAGGCCATCTCATAATGTAAATTACACATTGCTTATCGCATACCAAGTCTTTGAAACTGCTGCTGCAGTGGAAAACTTCAAACTTTATTTTCCCAGTATGAAAATTTGTCCTCTGCATTTGACCCATTCGTCAATACCATTGGAGCATCTCCTCAGGAGCAGCAGGCACACCGTCCCATGCCCGGGGATCCATCTCCATGCTGCTATTACTAGGCTTGGTCAGGACTTCCTTCGCTGATCCCAAACACAATATGTCATGTTCAGTTCTATTCTGTGTTACATGATAAAAGCATATTTCTTTGCTTACTGATGCAGGTTTTATGAATAGCTAGGTCTATAAAACTCAAATCTTGGGGTTTTCTTTTTTTCTTATCATTTCCGAGTGGGTTCAGACTCTTCAATTAGCCATCAGCAGCTGCTCTCTAACTTAATAACGCTCTTATCTGGCCCCAGTGAAAGGTCAAGTCTGTGGGGAGGGTGCGCTCAGTACAGAGCTAATACTGGGTACTGGCTATGAGAACATGTGTGTGTAAGCTTCACATAATGAGAATGATTTTTTATTGAAAACTGTGTTGAAGGTCGGCATTTTGTGCTTCAGGTCCGTGATTCTTAATTGAGGTTAAGCATGAATGAATGTTTAACAATGATTCTACTTGAAACACTGTGCACAGTTTTAAATGACAAATACAAGTAATCAGGCTCTATTATAATGGTTACAAAGATGAGTGTGAATAAAAAAAGAACTTTTTCATCAACTTAATGTGCACCCAAAGGTCTTTCATGGGCCCTCCAGTCAGAAGTGCGATTAAGGAAGTACGTGCTTTTATCATTAATTAAATAGAATCTTTTACACATTTGAAACACGCTCTGAATTTGAGCATAAATTTACTCTAAATTCAACATGCTTGGAATCATTTAAAAACAGTAGTAGATTTAGAAAAAAGTAGTAGTAGTGGTAGTAGTAGTATTTTAGCAGAAGGAAGTGGCAGTGGCATAGTAGATAACAGTGCTAAAGTTGTTTGTTAACACTGTTGTGCCATAAAAACATATACATTTTTTGGTATCACTTTATAATAACTACATCTTAATTTGCTGTAATAAAGCCTAAAGAGACTGAATTCTGAAGGTTCTGTCCATAAAAAATCTGTATGTGTCCTCCATCTACAGGTTTAGGTTGTAGATTGCAATAATTTCTTTGCATATTTCTACATGAATACTATTACTGAGACATAGCATATAAATATTTGAACATGTACTTAGTTACTGTGTGTTACTACTGTCTGCTTCATGTGGATGATGATATCACAGTGTGTATAAGTAATTAGAGCAAAGCACCTGTACCTTCTGAGCACGGCGCTTGTCTGCCCGCTGGTTCTGGTGGTAGATGCGGCTGAAGTTGGACACGATGACGGGCACAGGCAGGGCGATGACCAGGACACCGCTGAGAGAGCAGATGGAGCCAAAGATCTTCCCCGCAATCGTCTTGGGAACCATGTCTCCGTACCTAAACAGAGAGACGAGGGGTAACACATCTGTCCAATGATTAAGGAATGGGCGACATACATTCCGATTCCGATTTGTTTCAATATTTGTCCTCAGTGCATCAGGTTTGTCTTTTTTGAACAGACTCATGAGTGAAAATGGTAACAGAAGAGCGTTATATGGCTGTATGTAAACATATAACTAATTACTACTATATATCCCAGATTAATACAGTAAGTGAAAAGTCAATTTGTGATCTTTAATTCACTTTGTGAGTCTTGCTATAGAGTTTTTAAAAGCTAAATATCGGTATAGACAAAAATTGGCCATAGCAGTAAACCAAATATTGACTGCCAGTATTAAACATATCAGCCCATTCCTACCCATGACGCTGTCTGCTAATTGTACTCTGTTTAGTGTGTTCTTCCTGATGTATCTTCACAGTTCACATTCACACAACAGAAAAATGAGTGGGGCATATTCAAAATATATTTTTTTCACTGTATTTCAAAGGTTCTTTTCACACCCAATACCTCCTTATTGCACCTCTTGTCAGTACTTGAGTTAAAGTGGCTTTATGCACTTATTTATTTTTTGAATTGTAGTTTAGCAAAATGTGTTCTGTCGCAGTACAGATATACAGTATTTCAAAAGCAGCTCTTACTGGTCACAATGAGACAGCTGTGTGTTCTCTGTATCTGATTAGACAGCGCTTTACTAAGAATCAGAAAGTGCACTGTTGGCATGCTAGTTATTTTTAACTTTAGCATGGTGGCAATACTCAGATCTGGTGAATAATTAAGAGAAATAACTTTGGACTTTTCAAACTGTTTAAAATGAACTTCTGTTTTCATGACAGTAATAATCAGTGGCTTCAGTTTGACCAGTAGCATCCGTCCACCTTTTTGCCAGATTTTTATCTATAGCCCTACATTACTCTAATGAAAAAATATCAGCAGCTTTATTTTTTGCTGCCCAACTGCACGCAGAGAATCTAAGATCTCATTGTTAACATGGTCACTATCAACACATCTTTATGATAATTGGGATGTCAAATGAAATGCCAGCTTTGATTCCTGCCTCAGCCTTGTTACAGCATCTGTGTCGCGTTATTCAGACGCGGATAATTTGATTTCACACTGACAGGAGGTGCATCAGGTGGGCAAAGGAGAGTCAGAGGACAGCTCACGCAAAACTATAATGGTATATACAATGTATATGTAAAAATATATGTTTTGTTCCTATACAAGTTGAATTGTAGCGCTGACAACATCAATTACAAGGACCAAGTGAAAAGAAAAGCAAAATTCAGCAACGCAAACTAGATGAAAATTCATGTTTGTGGTGCATAGTTAAAGCTGCACTTGCCTTTATTCATTTACAGCAGTTTTTTATTGCTCACAAATACCCTGAACAACATGCATTCTCCTGTGAGCTGGCTTGCCTCTCCACAGATCTGAGCTGTAACTTAGTTTGGGGGTGCCACCTGCTTGTCCCATGGATGCAGATAAGATACGCATATTTTACCTATATATTTTGGGAGGACTCGTTATGACCCACTGTGTTTTTCATGACAAGCAGTCTGACGTGTGAAGAAATGTCCACAGACCCACAGGTTGGCGGTGCAATTCCAGCTCTGACGGATGAAAGCTGTCGTGGTGTCCTTGGGCACTTGGACACTTAAACCCTCCCGCTTCCCCAGTGTCTGCGTACACTGGTGTATGAGTGTCTGTGTGTGTGAGTTCCTTGATGTAAAGCGCTTTGAGTGCCTTGAAGGTGCAAAAGTGATATATAAAAATGTGACCATTTCACCAAATAAAAGGAAAAGTTTATAGGAAAAGTTTGCTACATTTTAAACCTCTGGACCCTCAAAACACTTTACAGCAAGGAGCCACTATTCACACACATTTAAACACCAGAGTAAGCAGACAATGAAAGCAAGGGGGAAAGTTTCTTGCCCAAGGACACAACAACAGTATGAATGTGTGGGAGATGGAATTGAACAGTCAGCATGTGGGTCAATAGTTTTTACTTCAGCCTAAACCCTTTCGGTCATGATGTTACAGTTGAATTATGTTTGATAAATGTTGAATAACGTTTGATTTTTGAATGTAATGACCGAATAAAATACCTACTACCTAAAATACCTACTACCTAATAGTCAAATCTACCAAATGAATAACTTTAAAGTGGGTGGAAACCAGGTCTAAACTGGAATAAACTTTACTGCTCAAAATAAGAATGAAATCACAGAAGATAATGCTTGATGAAAATATTTTCTTGTTTTCTATTTTTTTTATTTGTAATAAAAAAATAAATCTTCAGTAAATGCTCCAATCCCAGAAGCGTTTGTTTCAAAGCATCATTTTCAACTTTGCTCCTTCCACACTTTTCCTGACATGGATCAAAGCGCTTTAGCTCTGTCTGTTCAGAGTTTCCTCTCCAGTGCTCTCCAGTGAGTCTCTGACAGGTGAGTCCTCTGCACCGCTGACCACCGCTGACCACCGCTGACCACCGCTGACCACCGCTGACCACCGCTGACCACCGCTGACCACCGCTGACCACCGCTGACCACCGCTGACCACTCACACCAGGGCTCAGCTGCCCCCCCTCCACTTTTATTACACTTGTTTGGTTCAAAGCTTTCAGAGGTTCAAACCAGTATAATAGCCAGACTCACACTCCTTTGGTTCCTAAATGTACTTACTGCACTTTGAAAGAGGTGTACTCAGGAATGTGTAAGACTTGAAATCACAACTTTAAGATTTAGGTCTATTTTGTTTGACTGGGTTTGGGTTCAATAGGAGGACTTAGTTGTTAGGGTTGTTAGATATGTTGTAATTTTATTTTTTTTTATGATATATGACCCTGTATTGTTATCACAGACTGCTGTACTTTGGTGCTAAGCCATGGAGAGACTTGTACATGAGCAGAGCTGCTTTAAAGTCTATTCTCTAAGCAACACGAGCCAGTGCAGAGACCTGAGCACAGGACTTATGTGCTTTTACTTCCTGGTTCTAGTCAGGACCTGAGCAGCAGCGTTCTGGATGTACTGCAGCTGTTTTAATGCTCGTTTGGAGAGGCCAGTGAGCATTCCAAGTCTGGTATTGACAGTATACCTTTGATTTTTGCAATGCTTTAGATGATAAAAAGCTGCAGATGCTATTGATTTGAAGTTGCTGTTAAAGTTGAAGTCTGAGTTCATTATTACATTATTACTATTAGATTTCTAGCCTGATTTGAAGGTTTTGGAGAGAGAGACTGAAGATGACTGCTGACAGTTTCTTTGTTTCTGTGATCCAACGACTATGACTTCAGTCTTGTCTGAATTTAGCTGGATGAAGTTGTTTTGCATCGACACATTCCATCCTTGGATATGTGACCCTGTATTGTTATCACAGACTGCTGTATCAATACATCGCTGAGAGTATCTTTTTCAATATATTTTATGAAACAAAATTTTGACTTTTGTTACTTATCTGGTAAAAACAAAAGGGAATATTTGTGCTTATGGTTGAATTAAATTCGTTTCAAAAATGTGCTGGATTGTGTAACTTTCAAACATTTAACAAAAACAGTTTTTATTGAAATGGCCTTCTGTCACCCAATAAAAGTTTTTCCCGCTGTCAGAAAGTTATGGCAGAATAAATTGTCTTATTTTAATATGCAGAGTAGATTTGACGGGTGGCTTGTTGTGACAGAAAACTAGAGTCAAACTATTACATCAATATTTTTACAACTCAATTTTACAAAATCAAGGATCAAGTCAAAGAAAGGACTATTTGACGCAGTCGGGTGCCTCTCTACAGGTGGCGGTGCTGAGCCGAGACTCATGTGAAAAATGAGGAATCGTATTGTGAGGGATTTTAATTTTTAATATGGTTAAAGGGGACGTCTGCATTCATTATAGAGAGATTGTAAAGGTAAGGCTGAGTGAAGCAGAAGCAGTGCAGTGGTTTGGCTATTGTCATAGAACCATTGGGTTTGTGGTTCGATTTCTGGCAGTTATGGGTAAGACACTTCACTCCAGTCATATACCAGATAGAGTAGTTATGCCATGCAACTGGTTCACATGCAATGAATAAAAAAGAAAGGATAAAGGCGCTGTATTTGCAGGCTTCAAAATGTGCAAACAGAGCTAGCTCATTTTAAACTACATTAAATTAAATTACCCAAAACAAAGACCATATAAGCTAACGTGCATTTCCTGACCTCAAGAGCTGCTTATACAATATATCTCTACTTTGGCAAGACAACTTTTGCTCAAATACGTGGGAAAAATCAGGTACACGCCCTTTAATTTGGGGGAAAAATAATAAGTAAAAATACGCAATAGGCACAGTACTGCTACTCTAACTTAACCAGCCATAAAAACTTGTAGCATATAGACATTTTTTGCAGCATACACCAATTACATATGTCATAGAACAAAGCGCTTCTGAGTTCATGCATTTCTCCTGCATTTATGTTTATAATGTGTCATAGCGCTATTCCCATAGTTGTATAGTTACAGCCACGTTATCATCAAACTGCCCTTAACTCTATAGTACTTTTTATTTTCAAAAATTCAATCTATTTCCTGTATTATGGAGCTGATAATTGACAGAAACTTATATATTTACAGCTTTGTACCGCTCACATGCTGTTTTTATCACTTTGGGTATTATTTTGATCAAAAAACATGTTTAGACCATCTTTCAGTGGGTATTTGAGCCAAGTAAAACACCGACATTAAAACCATTAAAACCATTAAGGCAAACCCAAACAGCCTTTTAGCTTGTGCAACCCAGAACCTGCAATTTTCAGTCTGATACCACTTAGAGAGCAGGTGTGCAGCAAACGAATCTACCTGCAGCTAGTCAAACCAAATTCTGTTTTCATAAGTTGAATTAACAAATGAGAAGGAAAAAAAAAAAACAACAAACATTTCCAAATCATTTTAGACTTAATACAGCTATTTTGGAGGCACATTTGATTTTTTGTGGCTGCAGCCCATTTGCTAAGCTCTAAATCAGCCTCAGTTTGGGATTTCAATTCCCAGTTCAATTTGCTGAATGTCTCGCCCCATTCATCACCCCCATTTCTCCCTTACACCTGTCCTGTCCAATAAAGCCTCACCAAATAAAGTAAATAAAGTAAAGGATCTATTTACTTATTCACACTAGTGTTGTCATGGCACTAAAATTTCAAATTTAATTTCCAGACTAAACAAGATTCAAAATCATATTTTCAACACAAAATAATAGTAATCCTAAAATATTCTTACTGTTGTCTATACCAGTGCTGAATAGACACTCTAAAAAATATTCTGTAAATGTCAAAATGTTTTGTTTTTTTTTTAGCACCAGAGTCCCTGCCTCAAGTGAAAGATTTTAAGTATCTTGGAGTCTTGTTCACGAGTGTGAGGGAAGGACGGCACATGAGATTGAGGTGGATCGGTGCAGCGTCTGCAGTGACGAGGTTGTTGTATTGGACTGTTGTGGTAAAGAAGGAGCTGAATCAAAAGGCAAAGCTCCCGATTTATTGGTCAATCTATGCTCCTACCCTTATGTGTGCTCATGAGCTTTTGATAATGCCCGAAAGGACAAGATCGCAGATACAAGTGTTTGAAATTAACTTCCTATCTAGTTTTGATAGATTTAGTATGTGGTTATCAGCTTTGACAACCCCAATTTGCACAATAAATCAATACATTTACCCATCATATACTGCAGCTCAGACCAGCACACATTTAATTCTAGTTTATTGGCTAGATTTTGCACTTTTACATCATCTTGCTCCCTGTCTTATCTGGGATCATATTTGTAACATAAAGGAGTAACATCGATGTTTATGCAAGATGCCTTACAGTTGAACCATCCTCTTACTGTGACTGGAGTACGGCAGACATGGGTCAAGTGCCTTGGAGCAGTCTGGGTCAGAAATTTGTGCTGCAGACCTGATTGTTGGGCAAATACCTAACCACTGTGCCACTATCGCTCGCAACAACATCTTATAAACCTTCAAGTAAACGTTTGAAAGGAAAGCCGTTTTGACAAAAGTAATGCAATTTTTGTTGGTGCACTGCATAACTTCTGGGTAAGGATCTGCTGCCTGCTTGTCTCCATGTAGATGAATTTTACACAGGTCATGTTACAGGTCAGCTCTGTGGAGAAGCGACCCCGCCAACAGTAAGAAGGAACTACTTTAGAAAAGGGTTATCAACTGCAAGGGAGCCACATCCAAATCTGTGTTTACTTTGTAGTTTCTATTATTCACACACAGACAAATGGGAGGTAACTGTCTCTCCTAACCTCTTTTTATATATATTGTGAGTTCTGTTTTAATGTCTATGTTTTTTGGGGGTTTTTGAGCAATAAAAACACCTAATACAATGCAAGATAGGCAGACTTTCCAGGCAAAGCAATAACATCTCCATGGAAACAGGTCAGTGGCGTAGTGCATTCCAGGAAAAGCTGCACAGTGAACTTTTAAATATACTGTATTTGCACAGGGTTAGGTCAGCAAGCTAGCCAGACTTTCTGAAAATCAAAGGAATACATGGCGTCCCTCAATCATGCAATTTAGTTTCTCCGACTGCTGGCCCTGCTTTTCTGAATAAAATAAAAATTTCAATAAAAAATATGTGGTTTTGGGCTATTTTAATTTATTCACTATTCAGATTGAAGCATACACATTCTTTTAAAGGTTTCTCATGAAAAATCTGCTGCATTTATTCTCACATTTTCAACATTTCACTGCAAGCTCTGTAACTAATGCCCAAAGGAGCTTAAACGCTAACGGAGGAGGCTCAAAAGCAGCTAAACACATTAATGACAGAGATAGCATTTGTTTTACCTCTGCGATGTCTTCACTGAGCCTTAAGAGTCAAATCTAAACTTTGGACAAATCGGTGGGTGGACCAGGGCTGAATGTGCTGACTTGTGGATGCATATGAAGTAGACATGTGCTTTGGGGCAGGCGTATTGTCTCTTTCCAGGAATCATGAATGATATAGTAGGAAAAACATTGCCTTTCGACACAGAGGGGTAAAACATAACCAAATATCTGTCTCATAGTGAATGTAAAGCTCTGAAGTGCAAAACATATTTTTAATGCTCTATTCTACCATTTAATGTTCCATCCTCATTACCTTACACAGAAGTCATTATTTCTGTGCTGAAATTCTTTCTACTGTAAAGTTAAACAAATCTGATATTCAGCTACCATTATTTGTAGTTTCAAACACTCTTCATCGCAGCAGTTCTAGCACCCTCTGCTGGCATTTTGTGTGGACCGCTTTAATGGCTTCTAAAACCTTAGGGCAGGGGTGTCCAAACCAAATGCGGCCCTCAGACTTGTTTTTATTGGCGCTCAGGCCTCCTGCTGAACCGGCTCAATTGATCATAAGGAGTACTTTTTTACAACAAATTGAACGATTTCTATCACTATAACCTCAAACACCACATTGCATTGTGATACACACCTAAAATGAATGTGTTTCCAGCCTTATTAATACACAGCGGCTCTGTCAAAGCTGTGTATAAAGCACCACACTGTATTGATCACCTGTCTGTGGCCCTCTCTTCAAACCTGTTCTGAGATGTGTCCCTCGATAAAAAAAAGTTTGGGTACCTCTGCCTTAGGGTATGTTTCCAAAACACATACACATTGTTGCCTGGGGGACATTGCAGGGAACCCAAAGGCTGCACACACAACAAGCAAGAGAGAAAATTGAGTCTTAAATCGACTTTACATGATATATTTGTTTGTATTAGTATTAAGCCTACAGGAGTGTAATGATAGAACAAAAAAAGCTAAGGAAGAAACATTAAACATTTTTTTAAAGTAGTGCAAAATATTATAAGAGGGGCCCTGTGTGATCTTATACTAAGGGGGCTGCGGCACAACAGACTTTGAGAACGGCTATTGTAGAATAATTAACCTGAGATTTGTAAAGAGAGGGGAGAGGAGACTCTGGATATCTGAAGCAGGAAAAGTGTATTTATGAACACATTGCCGTAGTGTTGTCCTTTCTAACCTGTCGTCCATCATAGGGAACATTATCACCTCTGATGACGTGGCCCAAAGAACACGCCAGCTGGAGATGTCCAATTTCTCTATCATATGTTCTACAGCAGGGGTCCCCAACTTTTTTTGCACCATCGACCAGAATAATGTAGGTTTTATTTTCATGGACCGGCCTTCTATACATACACCAGAAACGAACAATTTTTACAGTCTGATGCGTTATGGGTGGTACGTCATCGTGGGGACAAAAGCAGATCTAGCACAGATATAATATACCTGCCATTATATTAGAAGTATTTCTGTGGAGATTTCCTATCAGAATTTTCATTATATATCTACGGACAAGATTATTATTAGCGTGTCATGAAGGACAGGCGAAAGTTACGTCGGAGAAGATGCGATCACTGATAAATTCACTGTTTTTATGTGGCCCGGTAGCAAATCTGTAACGGTTCTAGAGGATATACCAAGGCTAAACTACACACACCAGATAGCACCAGATGACTGAATGTTTTCACCTGAAATGTCTCCAGAACAGTTTCATAATCAGATCTCTTACAGAGCTGCGTTACATATTCTGCTCATTCAGTAGCTTCTGGTGTCCATCTGGTGCAGTTCATTTCAAGCCTACAAACACAATGATGGATTTCGTGCTTTAAGTCACAAAGGATTGCCAATTTATGACTCGACTTTTCTGCGGGCGTCTGATAAATGAACGGAAATTGCTTTGCATCACAACAAAATAAAACGCTTTACTATGTACAAAACAACGACAAACGAATTGGCCCAGACATGATTAAGTTATGAAGATTGAAAGGTTGTTTTTCGAATAAATGTTGAGCAAGTTTGGGGTTAATAATTTGAATATTATGATTAGCTGACAGATAAAATGACCTTCTAAGGGGATCTATTGAAGTGCTGATTGCATCATTTTAATAAAAGTAATAATACCTATTCAGTGTCAGTTGGATAAAACACATGGACAAGTGCGCAGTTTGAAAATGTCAGATCTCTTCAAAACACTATGAATTGAACTAAGGACAAGCAACCTTTTTCAAACAACTCCCCATTCTGCACCTCACTCTTGTTTGTAGATCACTGAAGACATGTTGTTTACTTGAATTGTTGTTTTTACAAATGTCAAGCAGTTATTTGTCCTCTACCGGCACACCGAGGAGTGAAAGGTAAAAAAGATATCCAGATACTAACCTAGTACTAGTATAACGCATATAAATAGGATACCCCCACTTTTGCTGTAAATGCTGCTAAACCGTTGTTTCTTTGTGGTGGCACTTATCAATGGAGAATTTTGGGAAATGTTTTGCAGCTAAAATCTGGTATAAAGTAGGTTGATTAGTGTAAAATGTTCAGTGTTCATGTGCCCAACAAGTCGACACAACACCGTCCCTATAGAATACATTTGGTGTCAAGATCGGCATCTCCATGCAAAATTCTACAACCCGAATGGCACCCACGACAGCTTCCGAAATAAGGCAAATACAAATGTCTATATGAACTATTATAAGACCACATGGAACTGCCAGACAAGCTACCATTATCTGAGTTGAGATTAACATTACTTGCATTATCTTAGTATTGAAATTTGTGAGTGGCTCTTTTGAACGGTTCCTTAATGTGAATGGTTGGATCTGGATCTCATTTTAAAAAGAGCCTTTTTCTCCCTAATTTATACTGATTAACACTGAACCAACCACTGAACCAAGAATCAGCACAGAAGCAGAGGAGACGACATGAGAGCTTTGTGCACAAAAAAACAACATATCCGACATCATAATAACAGTTAGTTTTAAAATTATTATTATTATTGTAGAGCAATGTCTTTTTTAGATTTTGCATAATTTCAAAGGGTAAACACACTCCCACTGTCAGTTTGAACCTTTTTAAACACATTTAAGCCTTGGTCGTTTTTCTGTGTGATTAGTTTGTAGATAAAATAAGTTCTCACATTGACTTCTGTCATATAAATAAATACTAAAAGAGCCAGTCTTTTCAACAACTCTTAGAAATGAAAGAATCCAAAAGATTTGGATCCCCTAAAAGAGCCGAAAGTTCCATCACTAATTAAAATTAAATTTAAAATTTTAGCAATGCATTTACACAGTCAGGTGAGATCCAGTGTACCCTTTTAAAAAGTGCAACGCCGCGCTTCCTGCTCCATTTGATGTGTATTGGAAATTAACTGTCATGCTAAAATAAATCAATATTTAAATACTAGACAGCGGACAGCAGGTTACAGATAGATAATCACAACAACACTTTTAATATAACGTAAATACTTCACTGGAGGAAGCTTCTGTGGTTAAAAAAGTAGGCATTCGTGTCTTGAACCTAATGTGTGATATTCAAATAGTGATTTTTTTTCAATGAACAAAAAAAAAGGATTCTATTTTTGGGCTAAAAGTTACATGGTGGGGCTTTAGTTAAGTATTTCTTTATTTTTTTTTAATATGAATTACATCTTTGTTCATGCTTTATTAGACACATTAAGGGGTAGCTATTAAAAAGTTGTACCCAAAACACAACTTGATGTATATATATATATATATTTTTTTTAATGGGGAAACATTATTTACACTTTAACATGGTCTGCTATTAGCTCAAAAAAGTAGAAACAACAGAATAACCCTTGTTTTACTGTTATGACTATATTTATGCTATATTTCCCCAAATGCACAAAGAAAAAAAAATATTTTGAGTACATATAATCTAGCCTACAGTACTGGCACAGTATCCACATTCTGTCCACGTACCCAAGATATATCATTGTTGTCCATAACCGTATCTCAATGAAATATCCAAAGCCCCACGCCACATGTGCACCTCTGCAACATGAATCACTTCCTCATTTTTCTTCTTCTACATGGCCTTTGAAGGTTGCACACCACCTGGGCCTTGTTTGTTATGTTTCCCGGACACATTTATGACTCCCGCCTCTACCCGTACCTGCCTGTGCCAAAACCACTCGAGGCCGGCCCACTGACCAATCTACTTCTGATAAAAATGCCAACAAAAAAAAAAGGACATTGCGTATCCATGGGGACCAAAGGAAAACAAGATGGAGGACTGCATGTGGTGAGGTAGGGGTGGTATTAGCTTCTGTGACCTGATGCCATTCTAAAAGCAAGCGCCATCCATCATGACCTCTGTGAGACCATGCTAAAACGTCTCAGCCCTGCCTTGGATACCAGGACTTAAATAAAAGGTCATGACCCCTATCAAAGAAATACAGCTAAACAATCTGGAGTTTATTAACATAGAACATACCGTGACAGATGTACCGCTATCTTCTAATGAAAAAAACACAATCACATTAAAAAGGAGGAATTACACGTCTATGGAGTATTAACTGCTAACACAAAACATATTTAGATCACCATGTTGTTGTCCCCCCTAACCTTTGTTCCCCGAGCAACTGCGCTAAGTCACTCCCCCTTCAGAGCGCTATACCGTTACAATTGGCGTGCATTCTAATGAAACTACTGCACATCGCATCAGGTTTGTGAAGTTGTAGCGTATTGTTTTGTATCACACTTTTGTATATTTAAGGACCCTGCTAACCCTAAGGAAGGTTTGAATAGAGCCCAGGAGAGATAGCAATATTACTCAAACATGCTCGAATGACATATGAATGCTCTTTAGTCATGTTTTTGATAACGGAACATTGTTACAACATTAGAGATAGACCGATATATCCGCATATCTTCAATCTCCAGAGGCCGATATTGTGTGCATAAATAATACCAATAATGCGTTATTTGAATACCTTTGTGTGAAGAGATTACTGCACAAAATGTAACTACACTGTCACATTATGCAGATAGAAGTAAAACAGGATTGTACATGGGTTTATCGTAAATTTAAGTATCATTTGGGAAAAATAATCAAAATCGGCCCTAGTTTTTGACCCAAGCTTATTGGCCATCGGTCTCTCTGCATTCTAAACAATCAGTGCTGGTATTGGCCACAAAAAAACAAAACAAAAAACAAAAAAATAAAAACATACCAGTCGACCTCTATATAGAAAAGAAAGCTTCAGTAAAGTCAATTTTGTATGATACCCCCTTTTTAACGTAGGAGGAGGTTTTCTGGACACAAAGGAAAACACAGTGCTGCTATAGTAAAAATATTCATTGTTTGTTTACAGCATAGTACCTCCCTTATCCATCCACACACACTGTACAAAGGTGTTTGCCAAGTGGGAAGCCTCAGGGGCTATAGGGGCCAATATAACGGCCTCTACACAACATTGCTTTGCATATAGTGGGAGGCGATGCAGATGGAAAATTCCTTTTGGATTTAAACATATAAATATGAATCAGTTGTATCGTTGTTGCATTTAATTTCAAAGTTCACAACGCAGTAACCTGGGGTGTTGCAGGATTAAGTAACTGGAGGATGAACTTGGATCTTTTAAGTTGATGAGGGAAATTGGAGTATGCTGAAAAAAAACGACCCCACCCAGCTCAGGATTTGAACCCAGGATCTTCTTGCTACAAGGTAGGAAAGTTTACCAGCACTATCGGTCTGAAACTAAAGAAGTTTGGGTGGTTCGCATTAAGACTATATATTGCATTTATTAAATTTCAAGTATCTGGTCCCCGCTCTTGACAGTTTGCTACAGCGACACTGAATGATGGGTCAAATGCAGAGGACACATTTCTCTAGGGAGTGTACCTTAAATATAATTGTCTCTTCACAGATCTGACTCAGCCAGGCGGCGTCACCCATGTTTAATGCCATACCATGAAAAATTCCAGGTAGAGCAGTAACATCCATGGAGCAAAGCTAGTGGTGGATCATCTGCCAGAATAGTGAGATAAAGAAGCTTCTTACACAAGCCTACAGATAATAGAATATAAAAAACGTAATGATACTTTTGTTGTAAAGTATCTCTAAATTTATATAGCAAAACATGGGGCTAAATTAAAAATCAGTTCAATATTGAGGCTTTCATCACTTTGAAATGTCATCTATGTATTTTTTGCTTTTCAATACCCCTTGAATGGATTTGATTAATAGCACTCGCAGTAAAGTTCAGTGCAGTTCATACGTGGTACATACTGAATGTAATACCCAGAGAATGGAGCTCTTTCAGCCCGTCTGGTCAGTACAGATGCGGTACAAGCATACAAAGGTTCCATTAGCCCAGTTCCTATTGATTTAGTCCCAAATTGTGAACCCCTGTACAATGTGAGCAAGGCTGGCGTTGTCAAGGTAACGATGGAGGAGTTCACTGTACGACATTGTGTGATACATGTTAAGTGCCTAGTTCTTAAGTAGTAATGGACATAGTTCTTTTCAAAAAAAAAAAAAAAAAAAATAAGTTTTCTTGCAGACAGGCTGCCTGGAGCTGTGTTCATTTGAGAATGATTTAGCAAACCTGGATATTTAGTCTCTCTCCCTCCTCACAGCTCAAAACACCTGTCTGAGGTTTTGTTACATCACAGTGTCCTAGTACTAAAGGTGCTGTACCTGATTTTTACTATCTTACATAAAATGTGAAAAACAGAACTAGTTCAATGGTTTGTAGTGGGCAAAATTTTCCTCACTATTTTTATTCATTCTGAGCATCCTAATTATTCACGTTTTATGAGTTTATGAATCCTTTTCACAACTGTCAGAGACCAGAGCAGAGCTTTGCTTTGATAATAATACTAACAACTAACATGCTTGTCCAAAGTACTTTGAACAAACCCAAAATGTAAAATGGTTCAGATAAATAAACAGATACTATCAATCGGTAAAATCCCAAATTTCTTAAGAGCTAAAAGAGACTATAGAGTACTTCTAGTACTGCTACTACAGCAACTACTACCACTACAGCTACTACTACTACAACAACTACAACAGCAACTACTACAACAACAACAACTACTACTACATCTACATCTACAACTACTACTACTACTACATCTACAACTACTACTACTACTACTACTACTACATCTACAACTACTACTACTACTACTACAGCAACTACTACTACTACTACTACTTCTACAGCTACTACTACTACAATTAGTAGTACTACAACAACTCCTACTTCTACAGCTACTACTTCTACAGCTACTACTACTACTACTACTACTACTACTACTACTACTACTACTACTACTACTACTACTACACTAGACCTATATATATTTCTCCAAGTTTCCATCTTCGAACTTTAAACCCATCCGGCACTTTCATCTCTTTGGACCTTATGGATTATTTATAGCTGTCTCAAAACCTCTATCTATTTGTAAAAGTAGTCAGGCTCTCTACATGTAATTTCTCTCCATGCAGCCAGACAGGTTTCATTGACAATCCCGGGCAGCCAATCATCAGAAGTAATGAAGCATAGTGTCCCGGGGATGTGACAGGAAATTCAGATTTGCCTTTAGTCGCGGCAGCTTGGAGAAGTGCAAGAACAGCACAACACATAGACAGTAGCCTCGGTGCTAGCAGCAAGACATTATTGACTTTATCTGGGACATAAAGACTACAATAAACTGCACTAGGCTAACTGAAGCATATGTTAGAATAGGGGCCGACGAGAGATCACTGTCTGTCGGATTAATGGTGCACTATAAAAAGCGTTTTCGAGTCTAATTGTGTTCATTCCGCAGTGGATAGAGTGTTTGTTGTGGTATATGGGGCAATGGATATGAGACAATCAATGAGTTTTTATACAAGACATATAAAATCATGCTTCATTTTGAAGACTGCAGTAGTGATGAAAACATATGGTGAGTCCTAAGGCATTTTAATAGACAGAACTATTCCTTCCATGTACTTAATTTTCTTAAGTTATTCTATCATAACTCATCTTCTATTTTTGTCTTAACAGCACAGGACAAATGTAAGCTATGCCTTAATAGTTATGCCTCATCCAAAAGCATAATTTAAATACAAAAAAAAACAAAAACAAAAAAACAAGAACCAAAACAACAATCTTGTTCTTTTTATTTCACCTATTCATTGGCGTCATGGAGACAGCCCTGTCAGAGCAATGAAAATCTTTGGACCTTTCTCCAAATCTTGAGCAAGAAACATGGTCAGAAGTATAGTACAGGAGCATTATAATTTCACTTACTAAATGTAAAGGTAAATGTGACACTATGTAACTTTTCTGCCACTTGCATGTCTCCACCGGTGAAACCTTCTCTACATTGACCCAGCTCACAGTAAGAATGCATGTTTTCCAAGCTATTTTGAGCAATAAAAACACATGTGACTGAAAAAATGCAAGACAGAAATGTTTGTCATACTGTCAAACATCTCCATGAACACCAAAAAAGCATAGTGCACTTTTCAACCCCGCTGATATTTATCTCCATAGTTAGCAAGGGAAATTATATTATTTTTTTTCTAGTGGTGAAAACTCGAACAATCGTTAGCAAAAAATCTTCCTCGCCCTGGATTGAACACAGCGGGCTAGTCTGAGGGATCTGCTGTTAAAATATATAGCATCTTTATAAAAGATGATGAAGCAAGTTTTAAAGCATACATCAAACCTCTGGACCTCTCCATTGGCTATGCTAGTGGAAAAGCAAACACTAGAGGATAGAAACACAGACAGAAAGAAGAGACGAGCTACTAATTGGTTGTGGGCTCCATAATTGGTCACGATTATTGTCACTGTTGTGTCACATATGCATCATTACAGAGGGGTTGGCCACGGTGGAGGTCGATAATATGGCAGTACAGGGAATTTCACAGACCATTTATAGAAATATGTAGCCCGTTGAGGGTCATTTGTCTCGCAGTGAATCAAAGTAAAAAGAAATCCATCCTCAAGGTTTCTCAGCTGCGTGGTCATGTATTCTGAATGAGGAGAGGAGTAATTATGTGTCTCTAAGGGCTAGTAGCAACAGTGGTCGGCTTGAAGAAACTCATTAGTATAAGAAAGTAGAAGTAAAAACGTGATATAACTTACTGAATGTTGTGCCCTTGTAATTTTATTTTATGTTATGTTTTGCTAAGGAGGTAGAGGGCTAATCATACGTATATAAAATGGATATAAAAGCATATATGCCCAGATTTACAGAAATGGTGGTTCTAGATGAACATTTATTTGCAAAATCTACTTTTTGGAGCTTTCTACCATGTTATAATATTGTTCCCTCATCAAAAACATATCTGAAGAGGTTTTATATGTCATCCTTGGATGTTTGAACAATCCAGCAAGGGGCAAAGAGAGCAAAAGTGTCAGCTTTTGGTGAATATAGCATTTTCAAAACAATATTAAAGCCGCAAGCGGCATCGAACGGCCCTCGCGGGCCGGGCTTCGCACTCGGCCGACCTGGCACTCCCTGTAGGTGGCGCTAACGCGCCACATGCCTCTGATTCATTGTGGCTTTGGGTTGCACTTGTCACCAAACAAAGCCAAAATACATTGGGAGCACTGATGCACAAAATGCACCAACATGGGTTTTTCCAGGCATCGCCATGGCAACACCGTGCAAAATACAAAGTTGGACCCTCGGACTTTTTTGACGGGGACGATGTAAAGAATCAACGTGCCAAATCTCACATTCGTCATTGAAGGTTTGAAGTCGTTATAAGACTTTGAAATGTCCAAAAATTTGTAAATTTTCCCATTAGAATAACATGGGGTAGTTCACGCATCGCCATGGCAACAGAGTAATAATTATGACATGGGTGTGATTGACTTTTTTGATCAGGATGACATGAAGAGTAATTCTGCCAAATTTCACAGAATTCCATGAAACTAATGTTTTTCTCATGAATGGGGAATTTTCGGAGCGTTCCCATTAGGATAACATGGGCACTTTGGCGCATCGTCATGGCAACACGGTGCAAAAAATGGCATGGGTCTGATTGACTTTATTGATCCGGATGACCCACTGGAATTTTGTGTGAAATTTTGTAACATTTGTGAAAACTAAATTTTGGGACCTCCATACAAATGTATTTGTTATTCTGTAGGGGGCGCTATCGCGCCAATTTTGTTTCTTTCACAATGAGTAGGTTTAGGCCCAAACGTTTTACAAATGATTCGAATTTGAGTGAAATCGGACTTTGTATGCGCAAACGGGAGCAAATTTTCAAATTTGAAAATAGCAAAAATTCCGATGGAAATTTGCGGCTTCGCCGCACGGAAACCGTTATACGTATCAATGTAAATTGGATAACTTTTGATGCCCCACTTGTCTAGATGATGTCCAGTGATTTTCAGCCCTGCAGGTGAAGCGCCTTCAGAGGAGTTGACGAAAATGCGACGTCAACAAAAATGCTGACTCGGCATTTCGGAATTTTCAATCCAAGATGGCCGACTTCCGGTTTGTCAGAGGGCGTGGCCATAATAATATTTTTTGTTTGGCATCACTCGATGAACGTGTGTACCGAATTTGGTGGATCTACGACAAAGTTGATGTCGGGGCGTCTCCCATTGACGCAATGTATTTTGACTTTTGTAGGGGGCGCTGTCGCGCCATTTTTTAATGCCCAATGATGCACCATATAAAAAAATAAATTTTTCGGCAGACCTGAATTTTGGGCAAATTTTGGTGAGTTTTCAAATATGTTCAGGGGGTCAAATTCCTGTTCAAAGAGCAGATGAAAGAAGAAAAAAAAAAAATAAAAAAAATAATAATATTTTTAGCAAAAACAATATATCCGAAAACATTAGAATGACATATTATACATTTTTTGAAAGCTCTTGACTTTCCCCACGTCACCGTGGGGTCAATGGCGAATGACGGGCGCTGACGCGCCCGTCATTCGCCATGACGTCGGGGTCCGCCATTGACCTCCCATTGACTTCCATTCATTTTAGCAGTAATAAAGATGGCCCATGCCTGCGGCATGGGTTGCTGGGATAGTGGAATCAGGGCAAGGTCGCGACCTCAGCCGAACTTGTGCGCTGCGCGCACAAGTTCGGCAAGACAGTTAGCAACGATGAGTGCCTGGGCTTCGCCCAGGCACTCATCGTTGCGGAAGCAATAGGCCCTACGCCCTGTAGGGGCTCGGGCCTAAAAAGGTAAAATGGTGATATAAATATGTTATGTGTTAAGAGTTAATGCCCCAGAGAAGTGTAATACCCCCTCTTTAAATATAGTGAAGTACAATAATTAGCCTATAAATCACTGCAATGAGGGCTGCTTTGCTGTAACATAACGATATATTTTTTTATGTAGGCCTCCCTTAAAGACACTGTACCTGATTTTTCACAGGCTTCCAAACACATTTCTAGCTGCCTAATGATCTACTGTTCATAAGCATTTTCACAATGTTCGGAGACTGGAGCAGAGTTTTGCTGTCAAGGTTGTGCTAACAAAAAATAGCATGCTACAAGCACACGTCCTGGTACTCAAATGATTTATAATTGGAATCAGAAAGCAATCTCATTTTGGCTGTATGAGCTGCTTTTTCAGTAAATCTGTATGAGGGCAAAGCAAAATCAGGTACAGACACTTTAATTGATTTGTTTTTTTTTTGCAATCCTTACTGTTTCAATCACAAATATACAAAGCCGTAGCATCACCATACAGGTTCAAACAGGCCTTATCTTTTATATAATACAATGTTATGTGTTACAAGCTGCACGAGCCACAGCTGTTTGAGATGAAATCTCTTTAATAATTTAACCTTTAGTTGCACATGACAGGCTGGCCTCCGGTGTCTGCAGTAAAGACTCACACAAGATTGATGTGACATGGAATTTTCCTAGCATTTATAGAAAAGTATGGCGGCTATAAAGGGTCATTTATTCTCAGTGAAGTACTTTAACTACAAATCTATACAGTAATGGTACTCAGTGGGCCTTGAATATTGTATAAGGAGCAGATGAATGGCACTGTTCTAGGTGAGTATATTGACCGACAGACCATAAAAGCACAAGTCTTAGTGTTATGAAACAAGATGTGGAAATTGGGTAAAAAAGACAAATATTAATGACTGATCATATAAATTGAACAGAAACATGTATGTAGGTGGGGGCTAGAAACTTACTACATGAGTACAAACAGGTTTATATTATGGATAACTAGATACTGCAGTACTAGGGCAATAAACTGGTTTCTCTAGCATGTATTCTATTACAGGTATTTGTAATGGTGCAAATTACCTTGCAAAAAAAAAAAAAAAGTAATCTTACAATGAGCAAGCTTGCCTCTCCATAGACCTGACCAGTAATTTGGCATGAGGGTGTCACCTGCTTGTTGCCATGCAGACAGAGTTTAATACTATACTGTGGAACATTGAAGATAAAGTAATAATATCTCCATGGAGACAAGCAGATGACCATTCACCAAGAAAGTTAGATAGTACAGCGTTAACAGATTTAGAGTCAGTGTAATACCTGTTTCAGTAGGTGAGCAACAATGTTATCACATCCATATGAAATAGATGTTATTGATGGACTTTGGCATTGAGGTTATGTATGTGCACAGCAGATGGCCAGGCAGTACATCAGCACTGAGTGTAGAGAATATATATGTAAGTGTTAATGGATTTGAGGCACCCATCTGGAGCCAACACTCAAAACATCTGCTCCTGTACATTTTATATTCAAAACACTGTATAGACCAGATCATGAGAGTCTGAAGGCTGGAGAGACCCTGGAGAGAGGAAGCAAAGACAGCACTATGTAAGAGTCCTTGTGGGGGACACACCACGTGTATGTCTCCATGGAGATAGAAGGGTAAAACCAAACCTTGTGCATAGAGATAGATCAGCTTTATGCCTTTCTGTAGAATGTTCGAAGCAAAGTTAGAACAGCTCCATGGAGACAACCAGGTGCCAGACCCTACGCCAGAAAAGTTTAGCGTCTAAACTAAACTAAATATGCCTCTTTGCTGATGAGGCAGCAAAGAGGCATATTTTTCAAGATTTTTAGTGCCATAAAACACCTTTAGTTTAAGTGATACTATGCAATTTGAGGTGGAAATTGATTGCATTATTCCATGCAAATAGAAGGTTAAAACCACTTAGGAACATTCTTCATGGAGATAGATCAGGTTTTATGTCATAATGTGGAATATTACAGCCAAAGGAAAAACAGGTTTGCGGAGATGTAAGTCCACTCACAGTAAAGACACATTTTTTTTCTAAGTTTCTCAGTGAAACATACACAACTAAAATAAAAAAAAATAAAAAAGTAGTTTATTTTCTGTCTAAAAAGTTGCGTACTGTGGTTTAAAGTAAATGCGTTTATTTCACCCAGTTGTTTTAGCTGAAATCTTTGGCAGTGGGGCTTTAAAGTGGACATTTTATGTAAAATGCAAGTGTGATTTGGGCAAAGCTTTATAGTCTGCCTTTGCATAAAATTCAAACTGGCAATAGCCCTCCAAAAGTTCTTTATCCTTGTGCGTTCAACAAATGCAGTATCCACAACATGTCCTTGGTAACTAATGCACACCTCCATCAAACTCTCCACTCCACGACTTATGGAGCTGAAATGAAAAGCTTTCTTTAGGAGGTCTTTTTAAAAAGCTTCTAGAAGTAGGTCACATGAGAAAGTAGGCTGCTCCAAAACTCCAGAGACCTCAGGAGATACTGTTGTACCCGAGAGGAGTGCCATCCCACTTCAGGAGTCCACATGAAGAGATGCATTGTGGGAAATGAGACGTGGGCATTGATGAAGCAGAAGGTAGAGTCTAATTGGCCTCAAAACACTGACAGAGGAGCAGAGAGCAGTCACTGTCACAGCAGCATCAGAAGAAATCTACCCGACTGTCAATTATACTGGGGGTGTTCTACATGTAGCTCTATGGTGGAATGTTCAGCAGTTGCCATGATGACACAATGGACACTTCAGCAAACACTGTCAAAAAAGTTTTAAAAATACTACTAATAATAAGGAGCCTGTGATCAATATGAGCGTTCCTGGTCCAGCTTAGGTGTTTGATTTTTACCAAAAAAGGTGAGAGTGACTAACCGAAAAAACTGTTAAAACTGCTAATTTATGTGTGTGAAAACTTGTAAAAGCACAAATCAGCACACCTGTTGTAATTCCAGCTAAATCAGTTCTTTATGGTCTCAATGTGTTAAAACAAAGCTCATGTTAAAGTCTAACTCGAGTAACAGAGCTTCAGACAGAGCAGTGCTTCTAGTTAGCTCCACACTCCCAGGGAATGTTGATGACATCAGCTGCAAAGTATTGGTACAAATAAATGGTCCATGTGGTTCTCATCAAACTACATCCTCATAGTTTTTTGTCTCACTTTAATATTTCACCATGACAAACTAACAACCGTCTGGATCAGGGGTCGGTTACCCACATCATTTCAAGTATTTAATGGAAATTATAAGTATTTAATTGAAGTGTATTTTATTTGTTCTTTTTTTAATTGGAAGATTATTGTGATCTTGAAATATTAAAATAAAATTATATTTTAGTATTCTTCGTCGCTCAAAATAAGCATCACACATGTGGAACTATGTTAAAAACAAACACCGCTCACACCTCAGAGACGACAGCTTACAGTCGTGCGTAAAGACACAGCCCTGATTTGCAGACGCTCTGTACAGAGGTTCAGGAGCAGAAGCCTCTGTAGCATGTTATGGATTTCATAAGCAACACACAATAGCTGTTTATACAAAGCGTAAAGGTAAAAAAAAAAAAAACAACAACAATATGTACAGTTTTATCTTCTTTTTAGATGTCAAAAAGTATTTGTGGCTCCCAGTGTTTTTTTCCCGTGGAAACCAGGTCCAAATGGCTCTGTGGGTGTTAAAGGTTGCCAAACCCTGACCTGGATTGTCACATGCAGTCGTTTCCATATTGTCCTCATCCAACTACAACAATAATAACAATGCATTAGTCTTATACAGGGTCTTTCCAGATGCTTTCCAGATTTTGGGCTTTATTCATTTATTCCATACTCAATAGTGGTAAGCTAGCTGGACAAATGGGCTCGACTGACATAAGTGAAGCTGCCAATCAGCCTGATATTTCCAGTGGTCTCCAATCCCAATATGAGACAGGAGGTATTATGCAAAATCAACTTTTTGGAGCTCTACCATGTTATAACTTTCCCTCATCAAAAACCTGCCTGAGGTGGTTATCCTGGTGGTTCCAGGAATGTCATCCAATCATGTCGCTCGTGTCCAAGACTGTGTCAACCACGCTAATGTACTGCCATTTTTAAATATACAAAGGCAGGACACAAAACAGTGAACTACACCTTCACAAACTTGATGCAATGCACAGTAGTCTCATTAGCGGGATGTACTCTCATTGTGTTGTGACAGCATTCTAAAGGGGAGTGTGTGGAGCAGGGCAATGATCAAAGCATTCAAAATGAAATGGAAACTTATTAAACATTTAGCTATGTCGCTTTCTGCGAATATAGCATTTTCCAACCACTAAAAGGTAAAATGGTGATCTAAATATGTTAACAATTAATGCCTTGTAGAAATGCATCCTTTTTAACCAAGCCAAACCCTGCTTAGCTTGCGAGGTCAGACATGATCGGGCATTGAAAATATACAACTACACAAAAATGATGTCCTTGGCAGTTGCTTCCGTATGGCTCTCATCCAAGAAAATGCCTTTTAAAATCTATATAGTTAATAACCTTCAGCTTCAGCCTATTTTTATCTCTCAAATATGTGCCTTTATTCCATGCTGCATTGTACAGAGGGCATTTACATGAACTAGGATATGTAAAGTAATGGTACAGGCTCTTAGAAATAGAAACAAGAATTAACACCAAAAGTTATTGCAAGTTTGCTGCCGATCTAATTGCAAACCATATCAGCTGAATCCCAAATTAGGTCTCTTGGGTTTTAGTGGGATTAGCAGACACATAATAAACATCTGTGCTATAAAGTGAACTATGCACCAAAAACAACCTACAGCCCCAGGAGCCCGAGTGAACGTGAAAGCTTGTTATTGTATGTATTTGTGAATGGGAGCGCGACTAAAGCTGCTGACAACCTCCTAGCTAGCGGCTGCTCCCGGGGAAAGGTTGACTTGACACTTTGATCACTGTTCTCTCCTCCTCTTCTCTCTCTTCCTCTCTTTCTGTTCTTTCTTCCTCTCCTTCTCCGCCGAGGTACGCCGTGACAAATCATCTTTTTTGTCAGACGCCAAGTTTTAACAGCTCTGAATGAATAGGAACAAGTCAAGCTGCGTCGCCGACAGACATTGAGAAAACGGCGTAACGTTAAGATTTTTTTCTAACACCAGATAAGACAAAAGTGCTGAGGGCTCTCAAAGTTATTGAGGTTGTTTAGGGTTCTTTGGCTCCACTCGACATTGCACTTAAACACAAGGGCTGCTTTGAAACGGTCTTAATTAAACAGATAGCAGCTAATTAAATGTTAACAATGATGTTTTTCAAAGAGGCTAGGCTAATGGGAGTACAAAACAGTCAGGACAATGAGAGAAATAGGTAAGCAGGAGCAGAATGCATAATGAAAGGCGGCTGATATTGATTCCATATTTTTGTAGCTGGTTGTGCCGGGGGGGGATTTACTCCTAAATTATACCTAATGGATGTGATATCTTTTATGTAAAATGAAAGCTATCTATCAAAAGCTTCATAAATCGCTTAAAAGCTTATGAAAATGCCTTATAAAAAGATGCCATGTACTACATACGCACCAAAGGGAATGAATGGATTGAACGTGAATGGCGTGAACATGATGTGAATATGGCAAAAAAAAAAGAAAAATGAAAATAAGTAACTCAGTAAATAAATAAGTGATGAGCTTGTTTAGCGCTATCACAACACAACCGCTGTGCATCCTGTTAATTAAAAAAACTACTGCACATCACATCAGGTTTGTGAAGTTGTAGTGTATTGCTTTGTGTCATGCTTTTGTATATTTATAAAAAATGGCTGTGTGGAAGCGTGGGAGATGTAGGTTTATGGGTTGAGCATTGGACAGAATCTTACAGCTAACCATAAGGAGGGTTCGAATTATAGGCTGTATATATAAATGGACATAGCTAACACTAGTCGCTTTATTCCCAATAGGAAGTGAGCATGGGCGTGCTTCCGGCTCCATCGACTCTGGCTCCGATTCACTTTACATTGAAAAATTGTCACCCCTCTCTCTGTAACTGCTGCAGTGAGCCTAGTCATTTTTAGTCTTAAAATGTTTGTATTGCCCAGCTCTACGTGATCCTTGTCTTTTTATTTCACAATTTTGTCTGTGAATCAAGATATGAACATTAACTAACAGTTACATCAGGCGCCTTCTTTCCTCGAGGTCATTCCTGCCAGCGCTAGCAACCGGTTTGATTGGCAGCGTTGCTAAGTGCCTGTTCCCTGCTAAACCAGTGGTGCAGACGGGATACTCGTAGTCAGAAATCCAAATGTGAAACCAAACTGGCCCCTATAACTGCTACCCTCAGTGACCTTCGTTTGACTAGAACCGAACGATATGAGGGATGTCACACGCCACTTTTTTTATACAATCTATAGTTTGAATAGTGCCCAGGAGAGATCACGCAAACATGCATGGATGACATCTAAAGCCTCTTCAGGCATGTTTTTGATGAGGAGACAATGTTATTACATGATAAAGGACCACAGAGCTGCATTCACCAGGAAATTTATACTAACCTTGCATAAGATTTTACATAGAAACAACTACAATATTTGTTATATATACATTTGATGAGTAGACCATGAACTTACAAGCAATAAGTGGTTGGTCCTTCAAAGCTTACTGTTTTGAAGTGGCACAGAACCGAGCAACTAAACCCTACAATTTGACCAAGGTTAGCAATGTTAAAATGGTATAAAAGAAATGGAAAATGGTACAAAAACAAGCTCAAGTATTTAAATAGTCCCTCAGGTCCCCTCAGCGACAAACCCATTAGACAACAGGAGTGAGGTGGAGCGGCTCAGACAAAAGGTTACATTACGATGACAGTTTTGGCTCATTCCAGGACTATTACCATCTGTTTGTGCTTGTCTGCTCATGTAGCGTGGCTTTCAAACAAAACAACATTTATTCTACTCTTTCCCTGGGCTAACATCTGCTTGCCTGCGATAGGTTTTAAATATTAGGAGGCACTGCATCTTCTCCCAGCTACCTGCCTCTCTCAGAATAAATTAGGTTTGACATTTCCCACTGGGGTGACGATATAGGGGTTCTATGCCACAGCAAAACACTGTTTATTTTCTTGTCTTATTTACAGAGGAGTTGTCTTTGTGACATCTGAACTGTGATGGAGAAATAAAACATGGCTCATTACAGGAGTGCACATCAGATTTCCAGAAAACACCTGGTGTAGTTTAAAACACAGTAAAGCGCTTCCTGTGTCACTGCATGACATCACAAGGTGGAACAGGGTTTTCAGTTTGAGAGAAGAACTTAGCCTAAATATGCAGGGTTTGTGTGTTGAATATGTGTGAATGAAACAAAACACAACTCCAGGTCTGCTGAGGAAATAACATTATAACAGATCAGAAAATAGTGTAATATAGGCCCTTTAAGAGTTAGTATGTTTCTCTGTCATCTAAGAGGCTTCCCAAGGTGTGAACTGTCGACAAAGTCATATTTTTCATGATTGATTTGAGCTCTAAGCAATCATGCAAAAATATGACTTTAGTGACGGTTGACAACTTAGTTTGGTTCAATGGACTTCACTAATAATAAAAGATACTTCGTCAACAACTGCGATGTGTTAGTTTCTCTGTAGCTAGCTCTTTCCTTCCCGCAGACATAAGGCAGTGACTTTCAGAAACCTGTCAGAAGTGAAGAACCTTGGATGAGTGGCAAAACGTATTGTCTCTTAAAGACTTTTGTCCAGTTGACAGAATTCAATTTTTCTTTTGTGACGGAACTTACCTGGACGACTGAAGGATTACACCGACACCGACTTCACTACAGAAACAGAACGAAAAGCAGTCTGAAGTAGATGCCTCATATCACAAACCCATAACCTGGAGTTACATCTAACCAGAGTCGGGAACTGTGTACATGTACTGACAATACATAATACAAATTTACAGTTTGTACAGTTACTTTTTCGTTTGGCAGTATTCAGAATACAGTTACTTTCCTACAAATCAAAGGAATGCATGGCGGTACTTGATCACAAAATTAGTTCACCACAGTTTTTGTGGTGTCTGCATGTGCAATTTTTTTCTTCTCCAATAAGTGATAAACAAATGAATAACAAAGAGTCAAACAAACATAAAGCTGTTTTCCATCCTATGTTGTGTTGCATTTACACTATGATTTACATGCAACTTATTATAAAGTATTCCATTCTATTCAGAATACAGTACTATGATTAAACCATTAATCATAGTACAGAATATCAGAAAATGTTAAATTTACACAAAATGCATTTTATGTCAGGTATTCAGTAGTATTTTGTAACTAAATACATTTTCAAAATATTCCTCCTATTACTGGAAGAGATAAAAGTGAGTGAATAATACTACAGATTTTTTACAAATCAAATCCTCCTAACAATACTAAATTGCACGTCCTATGGGGACTGGTCTAAAGTTCATGATGTTTTATACTGCTGATGTTTTGTGCTGTTGAAAATTACTCATTGGTAAGGTACTGTATATAGAAAGTAAATGTAATAATTGTTGCTGGGGTGGCAGCGAGTGTTCTTCTGTAAACCAGATGGTTGGTGGTTCTGTATCACTGTGAACAAGTCCCACTGCCATACACTAGTGTGTGACAATCTGATTAAATGACAACACCTAAATATAAAAAAATATAAAAATATAAAAATAGTAATAACAAGAACAGGTCCAAAATAAGGTGCAAACATACAGCTGTTTTGCTTGTTTGTATGTTCAACACCAATAATAGTAAATTATATGAGATTTTCAATGGGATGTTTTAACACATTTTGTACAGAACCTGCTTCTCTTAACTATTTCATATTTTTTCTTAGTTGTACTAATGCCCACCCATTCACTGAAATGCTTCTGTAGTGGTTCTTGTGTTATTCCATGTGAATGTAGTGTGAACTTGACATGGTCTATTTTTGTGCCAGAATCGAAAAGTGATTACACTCCAACTTCACAAAATCCTCTGAATTTTGTTAGCTCGCATTATTGTACCAGGAGACACATAGTTCTCATTGGGCTGTTTGAGCTATGGAGTGTAAAAAAGATTGTTTATGTTTGTGAAATAACTTTGCAGAGTAATAAGATCTGCTGTGTGCCAAATGAAGCTTACAATTATAGCTATTCTATCTTAGTATTTGTCCACTTTGTGGCCACACTGTTTGAGCATCAGACGTGGACTTGCTGAACTCTCACCATGTTGTTTGTGGAGACCTGAGGTGTGGAAAAACTGCGTGGACTTGGGAAGCAAATGTTCTCGCAAGATGATAATGTGCCCTTTCGCTTCAAGACCAAAGAAAGTTTTGTCAGTTATTTGTGCTTTAGAATTGTGGGTATAAGGATTTAATTATTCTACACTAGCGACCTTTACCCAGAACTCCAGTGTCATCCCTCTTCAACTCTCAGGCTACTTCAATTTATTATACAACAGTGAATAATAAAAGATAAGTTCATGTACAGTAGGTAAAATCTAATATTTTATGGTGAAAACACAACAAAATGAAAAAGCTTGATAATGCACATGTCCACCACTACATTAATATGTCATTTGCACTGTTTAGAGCTATTTATGAAATGCAAGTTTATCATTAAAGCTACCTTACTACCTCACTTATTAACTAAGGTTATTTGATTATTATTATTATTTTTTTTTTTTTTACCAGTAGATGGCGGATGTGAAACCTCCTTTCCCCTCCCCGCTCCCCTCACCTGGCCCTTGTTCAGACTCACCTGGGCTTCAACTGTCAGGTCATGGCACACTATCAGACTGCAGTAACGTAGATAGCATCTAGTGGTGTTATATGAGAATACAACATGTCTAATTACGGATGGTAGCTTTAAATGGCTGCCAGGAGAAAAGCACTTGATTCTCCAAATGAATTACTTCAAGTTAACTGCCGACTAGTTATGGTGATGCTCATACACGAATTATGAAAATCATAACATTCTGATATTACTGAAGCAGCCATAACCAGCTTCAAATGTTTATCTATTAGGCATTATTACTCTCCAAACTATTCTCAAAACATTTCAATTTTACATTTTTATTATTTTGTTTTGAACATGATGGTTTCACCAAAATGAATGGGGTGAAAATAATATAAAATCATTCAAATGAGGACCACACATACATACGCATATACAAATTACAATTGTGGCTACTGTAAAATACAAAAATATTCATATTAAACTCTAAAACTAGTGGGGTGGGATTCAAGACAACCAGTACTACTGTAGACATATACTGCGTCTGCTGTATAGGCTAGAGTGAACAATTTCCTGCAGAATAACATGTCATCAAACAAGATGTCTGCCCTCTTCTTCATGATCAGCAATAACTTTCTGACAAGGTGAGATACAGGCAACGTCTAATGAACTGTGAATGAACTGATGAACTGAGTGCGTGCAAGGCTACGCGATCATATATCCATATATGGTCTCAATGTTATATTATAGATATGTATTGCAGTACTTTTGGGCAGTAGTACATTGGATACTTAACGTACTCGTGTCAGAAAATGGCTGATTTGAATGACAGCTACAAATGACTATCTTGTTCTTGCTCCTATGTTTGCTGTAGGGGAAAATGTGGTGAGAGTATAGAATGAGCTATTTTTAAGGCTGTGCTCTGAACCAAGGTTGCCATTGCGTTGACCTGCACATAGCGGACAAAATAAAACTGGCTGCAGAAATGTGAGGTGCATCCTGCTTTGTGATTGGATAACCATCTTGATGTATCATGTATAATGTTGTAAGCAAGTAATAAACGCACTGTAACAGCTATTTGTAAAAGCAATATTTGATTTAAACATGTGTATTAACACTTTGTATCTGAGGACATAGACAGGTCGTGTTTATGAAATTGCACACAAAAAGCGCTTTACATCAATGAATCACTCACCCATTCACACATACACGCATTCATACACCAGTGTACGCAGACACTGGGAGCGAGGTGGTCTTGCCCAAGGACACATCGGATCTGGCTGATCTACCAATAATGTTTTTTATTTTTTATACCAGTGGCTCTCAAAATGTTCACACCAAGTTCCACCAAAGAAAATATTTGCCTTTCCGAGTGCCACCAGATATAAATCAGGTTTATATTTGAATTATTCCAGGTCTAATCTAGGGCTAAATCAAGTCTAAAAGTGGACTACATTATTGTCACTGTGGTTGTAAACAAGAAATTATCCAAATTATCCAGAGAAGTTGGTAAAATGGACTCTATATTAGGAAAATCTATAAACTGAAACAAAATAGCTGCTTTGCAATTTCAGTTGCTCTTACTCTTCCCAAAGTTCTGCCACCTCGTAGATGACCTTATGAAGCCCGGGCTGTCAGTCTGGCAACCACTACCATTACCAACACATAACATTCATACAAAAGGTGGGTGCCCTTCAGCTTAAAAATGTCAGAATTGTTAGCCCAACTCCCAGTGATAATTCGAAGAGAAGACCCACATACAAAAACAGCATTATTGATTGTTGAAGTTCCCTCTCTCTCCCATCATGCCTTGCCTTCATCTCTGTAGGTGAGGGGCTGCAGCAGAGGACAGAACGTGCTTTGGTTTATATGGGTTTAATGCAGACTCTGAACTCACTGGAGGTCCACCGCAGGGAGGGCTTTGAGGCCTGACCTCTGACCTTTTAAGCTCACCTCAACCTTTAGCGGTGAGCGCAAAGAATCATCGGATGGAAAATTTTAGGTGGGCTTCTGTAGTTTGTGCTAGAAGAAAGGGGTGGGATGGAAAAATTAAATGTAAAAAAAAAAACAAAAAAACATGTAATAATAATAATATGCACAAATACAAAAGAGATTTTTATTCAGCTTTTAAAAATGTTATAAAAAATAGAAATAGCACTAGTAAGTTTTTTTTTCATATTAGTGATCCAGTATTCCCTAGTCTTTCTATGAGCTCAAGGTTTCACCATTGTCTCAGCCCAAACCTGTTTCAACGAGTAGACTTTTACCAGATTTTCACTGTTTTAAAAATGGGAAAAAAAAAAAACCTTTACCTATTTAACTTTAACCTGTTTGCAGTGGTCCAAAAATGATTCCTTACTTTGTTTATGCATTCTTAACATCCTAATTACTCACAACGATGAGTTTATTAGCGCGTTTCACAACCGTCAGAGCCCAAAGTGGAGTTTGACCATCATACTCCAGCTAACAACAACTAACATGCATTACTTTGTGGTTCAAGACTGATAAAAATATGTTATAATTATACTGGATGCAGACAGCACACAGTGGTCTTATTTTGGCCCCAAAACTGGCTTTTAGAATGCATATGTACTGGAATAAAACACATTTTACTTTATT
This sequence comes from Periophthalmus modestus, assembly GCA_019594935.1. Taxonomy (NCBI): domain Eukaryota; kingdom Metazoa; phylum Chordata; class Actinopteri; order Gobiiformes; family Gobiidae; genus Periophthalmus; species Periophthalmus modestus. The sequence goes on along the minus strand of JAIEZT010000013.1, from coordinate 27,055,022 downwards.
ACATGAAAAAAATGGTTAGGGTCACAACATCAACAATATACAATGAATCAAGTGGTTAAACAATGTTATTAAAAATATATAAGTAAATAGGGACAATAGTGACACAGTTACTTTTCCACCTTTTACGCACTCACAGCGCTTTAAATCAAGGAACTACTCAACCATTCACGCACTCATTCACACACCAGTGAACGCAGACACTGGGGCAAGATGGGTTAAGTGCCTTGCCCAAAGACACAACGGCAGTATTCATCTGTGGGAGCTGGAATCGTACCGTCAAGCTGTGGGGCCGCTCTGCCAATGATGTTTATGTCAAGAGAGGGATTCGACCTGCCAACTTTCAGATCAATGGGCAAACACTCTACCTACTGAGCTACTGGTGCCCAATAATCAATTGCCATGTTACCACGTAGTCACTGGATTGAAGTACTCCACTTTTGAAGAGGAGCAATGAAAAAGTGTAGAGAAAACATCATCATAAATCATAAAACCTCTGATTTAATAAATGTAAGATCTACTATTCGGCCATTCTCGAAAATCATTGAAGGCCAACACAAAAGGTTCACTACTGTTGTAACCAGAAAACGACATCCAATAAAAGGTTTGAACTTGAAGCGTTTACCTTCCAAATCAAATAATGTACGCGGCCTTTAGCCCCTCACACAGCTGCAGACTGCGGCTCAGATACACCATGGAGCTGTAATTTACAAATCCTTTTGTTTGGTTGTCTGAGGGCATCTCTGGTGTCCAGCTGTCAGCCCCGAAAGAACTGTTGTTTACCTCAATCTAACTCAATGAGAGAGCACCACACACCTCCAAATTACACCTATACTCTGTCAATGGGCAGGCGAAAATCTTTCACGCATCAAGGCTCTACCGGGTCCGTGTAGCTTAGTGAGGCAGAAATGCAAATCTGAAGTATCATTAGCCAAGCACCAGTGCCCTATGGTAGTAGTTTAAAGGGCCCCATGTTACACTATTTTCTGATGTATGTTTATAATATTGTTTCTCATAAACAAATCATGCCTGACTTGTGTTTTGTTTCACGTGCACAAACGCTACTTATTTAGGCCTGAGTTATCTCGCAATTTAAAAATATTTGTTCCATTGGATGTCATGTGGTAATACCGGAAGTGCTCCACTGTGTTCTTAGAAAAAAATTTCATACACCTTCACCAGAATCATTTGGATGATTTCAGCCCTGAAATTGCC
>JAIEZT010000013.1:26988080-27053710 GCA_019594935.1 Periophthalmus modestus | reverse complement strand
GAATTTGAGGAAAAAACTGTGCCAGTAAAATATGAGTAGGGTGATTTGTGTAAAATATTCTATGCTCATGTGACCAATAATGCACTGATTATCTGGGACGCTTTTAAAATGCCTCTTGTAGTCTATATAGAACTTATTTGCTGTCATGCTAAATATTACAACCTGAAAGACAATGGCAGAGCCCACACAGCAACTTCCAGAATGATATGATTATTGCAAAAAGCTATGAGAGTGTAATAAAGAAGACATTCATTCCACAGAACTTATTCTTGGTTCAGTAATGTGCATAATCTCTAGTATAGTTATTAAACACCTGATAACAAATTTGAAGATATTCTCTCTCCATTACAGCAAATGAAAAAACAAGACAAAACCAAACAAACAAACAAACAAACAACAATTGAACTGAAACTAGTTGTGCAACAGATGGTAACAAGTCCACCTTCCACCTTGCAGGTTCACCATCATGGATCCAATGCAGTCAACCGCCAGAAGTTCATCCAGTCTTCTATTAAATTCCTGAGAACCCATGGCTTTGATGGTCTGGATCTGGACTGGGAGTACCCAGGAGCACGTGGAAGCCCCCCTGAAGACAAGCAGAGGTTCACTCTGCTATGCAGGGTCAGTTCACTCAATTACACTGAAAAATAGTTTGTTTTGGTATGAGACTTTCAAAACAATGGTTTCATGTTTTTAATTTGTGCAGGAACTTGTACAAGCCTATGCAGAGGAGGCCAGGTCGACAGGTCAACCTCAGCTCATGCTAACTGCTGCAGTGTCTGCTGGAAAAGGAACCATTGATGGCGGATATGAGATTGCTGAGATCGCAAAGTAAGTAGGGAATCTTGCAAGAAATAAAATATCATCTTTTTATTTATAATTAAGTCATTTTGTCTTCCTGTAGAGAGCTAGATTTCATCAATGTGATGACCTATGACTTCCATGGAACGTGGGAGACTTTCACTGGGCACAACAGTCCACTGTACCGTGGTTCTAAGGACTATGGGGACCTCATTTACTTCAACACTGTAAGAGACTATAAAAGTGTTTTTATTATGGTTTCCTCTTGTTCTGTTTTAGCTTTCTAAAAAGGTTAATACTTTTGTAGGACTATGCTATGAAATACTGGAGAGACAATGGCACTCCAGTGGAGAAGCTGAGGATGGGCTTTGCCACTTATGGTCGAACTTTCCGCCTGACGTCCGCTGACACTAGTGTAGGAGCTCCAGCCAATGGTGCTGCAGCAGCTGGACCATACACCCGTGAGGCTGGATTCTGGTCCTACTATGAGGTACACATGTCGTTACTAGCCTATAGAGCTCATGAATGCCCACTAAAATAACATTAAATAAACAGAGAATTTTTATGTGCCTTAGTGATTAATAACGATCTATTGAGACAACCACTAGACCAAAGAAATGCATTAATTTGTTGTCTCTTTTCTTCTCATTTGTGCTCTAGATCTGTGGATTTGTGAAAGGCACAGAAATTAAATGGATTGAAGACCAAATGGTTCCATATGCCTCCAAAAACAATGAGTGGGTAGGATTTGACACCCAGGAGAGCTACGAGATTAAGGTAGGAGGATATTTAATGCTTTTGTTTTAATTTTTTTTAATCTAGGATATTTTCTATTTGAGTATACTTTGCCTCTCTGTACAGGTGCGATATATGCAAGAGCAAAAGTTTGGAGGGGCTTTTGTGTGGGCTCTAGATTTGGATGACTTTGCAGGACGTTTCTGTGGACAAGGCAGCCACCCTCTGCTCTATCACCTTCGCAAACTTCTTAACATTGGTAAGACATATGAGAAGCCCCAAACACACATGACCTGACCACAGTTGTCAAAGTATCAACAATCAGACTACTAATCAATACTAAAACTAATATTGAAACAGTCATTTGAGCAGATATTGATACTAAAAAAGTCACTTTCACAGGACAGAAATGAACCAAATAGGTTTAGAATGATCTTGAGCAAAATACATAGACTAGTATACATGGACCACGCTGGAACCTACTTAGACGACTGAGACACTGAGACTGAGACCACACGGTAATATAAAAGAAATTACGATTACATTAAAAAAAAAAAAAAAAAAAAAAAAGTGCCAACACGAGACCTGACTACACTTACACAGCTTTGACATTCTTTGACTGCACCTTTCACTCTTCCATTAAGTCACTTCTATGGATAAATATATCTTCTTTTATAAAAGAACACAGATTATGACGCAAACTTTTCCAAAACAGTTTATGAAGAACTATGTTGATTTTGTAGTGTTCATCTTTGTATACTCACAAATCCTCTTTGTCTAATACAGAGCTGCCCCCACTGCCCCCCACCACCACTCGTGATCCCAGTGCCACCACCCTGACTACAACCACCCACCACCACTACCACTACTCACGCCCAGGACCCGGGCTTCTGCAATGGCAAAACTGACGGCCTCTACCCCAACCCGGATGATAAGAACGGCTTCTACATGTGCGCTGGAGGCATCACTCACAATCGCAACTGTGGCAGCGGCACGGTCTACGATGATGGGTGCAAGTGCTGCGTCTGGCCTTGAGTGGTGTAATGACATTGGGATTATAAATATTCTTAAACATAGAGAGAGAGATAAAAACTGTATTTAAAATTGCAATTTGTTTATCAAATATCAAATATGTATATTCAAACATTCAAAATATGTGATAGTGTACTAGTTTTGCTTTTACATCAAGTGCTATTAAAGATATATACATACAATGTTTTTGTCTCATTTTGTTCACCATTGCTGGTTGTTTGGATTCTGTTAGAAAATTACTGATGATACAAATCAAAACATAAGAATTAAGCGCAAATGTGACCAATATAAGGATAAGGACAGAAAGAGAGCTTTTGTTCGACAAGTTTCCAATGATGTAATATTAATTTTATATTGCACAAATATTTTACTATGATTATTATTATTATTATCATCATTATTATTACTAGTAGTAGTAGTGCCATTCTAAAGTATTTCTGGTTTGCTCATACAGTATCCAAGGTATTTTCAGCAGAGATGTTTTTTTCAGATGGCAAAGAGGTGATTACTAGCTCAAGTTCTGGGGCTGAAACAATAACTTTGAAACTGAAGCTATGCACAAACCTATCAAAAAGGTAAAAGTGTAGTTCAGATAGATTTACTGCAGTACTTTGACAAGATGAGACTCCTGGTTTGGGTTAGGTGTTGAAAACAATACTGACAATAGTAAGTTACATGGCAAAAAAGCAAGCATATAATAATAATAATAATAATAATAATAATAATAATAATAAATATCAGATTGACAGAATACTCCACACCCTAAACCAGAGGTGCTCAAACTTTTTTTTATCGAAGGCCACATCTCAAAACATATTCAAAGCAGAGGGCCACAGACCAATGATTAATACAGTGCGGTGTTTAATACACAGCTTTGACAGAGCCGCTGTATATTAATAAGGCTTGAAACACATTCATTTTAGGTCTGTATCGCACTGCAATGTGATGTTTGAGGTTATAGTGGTAGAAATAGCTTAATTTGCTGTTAGAAGTACTGCTTATGATCAATTGGGAACGTTTAGCAGGAGGCCTGAGGGCCAATAAAAACTAGTCCGAGGGCTGCATTTGGTCCCTGGGCCTGCCCTAAACTGTGAGGTGTTTTATTCTTACACAAGTAAATTAGCAAAGTTTAAAAATATACGACTGTTATATCATATTACATCAGTAATTATCTTGGGCTTCAGCTTCCTGTTATATGACACAATATGAGGATTTTTTTCCCATTCAAAAGATGCAAATTTTTGTTTTACGTTGTTAATCGCCATGGTAAGGGTCCTAATTTCTCATCATTCTGAACCCCATGATGGCACCTGCATGACGACAGGCAGAGGATTAAATGCACTCTCTTGCATTTGCGCTTACATCCTCTTACAAGCATAACTCCAAAACCCCAGAACAAATGAGAGGTAATCTGTATAGATCACACACTCCTATTCATAAGAAATAGGCAAATTGGTGCATGTTTGCTGCCATAAAATACTAAACAAATAGTCATTTTGAATTAGGAGATAGATATAAGCCTGCAGCAAAAGAATATGACAAAGACAACAAATTTGATACGTAGTGTACCTATCACAGAGATAATAAAGGTGTTATAGGAAGTGCTCAAGTTTCTCCCATATACACACCTACTCAATGGTATGGAGCTGCAGAGGGTGTCATTAATAGTAGTTAGTAAATAGCCAAATAATTATGTTGTTGAGTATAATTTAATTGAGATTGTAAGGATTTATATGGACAATAGCAGAAAGGAGAAGATATGGAGTGTCCAATGAAAGTCCAATGAAACTCTATTCTTAGCAGGTGTCCAAAAGTGGTGTAACTGGTGTTTGGCCCTAGAGTGAAAGGCATCAGTGTAACACGTCTTTTGTCTTGTGCGTCTGTAACTGTCAGGTACTCCTCGCAAAAACATATCAGCATTACCAATTCAGACAAGAAAGATCCACTAACACAAGATCTACTATTTCAAACATATCTCTGGACTGACTCTTTCATAAAGGGAGCATTTTGTGAACGATGAATAATCCGTTTATTTGTGTAAATAACTTGAATTATAACAGGTGAGTTTCTGAGGTGGCAGAGTGGTTAGTGGTCTTACCTTTTAGATATAAGGTTATGAGATCATTTTGCTGATGGGAACTTGCTTGTTGTCTTTTCAGATGCACTGGGTTCCATGACCTGTGAGAAAACATATTGAGTAACAATAAATTTCCCCTAATGAATAAATGTGAGAGTCAGTAGTAGGGTGACCACCTCAAATGAATAAGTGCTTTTCCAGTTGCTTTACAATTTAGTGCATTATTCATTCACTCTCTACTCAGTCATGGTAAGCCATTGTAGCTGCCCCGGTGTAGACTGATAGAAGTGAGGCTGCCATCACCAACCTGACCACCACAACTCACACACACACTGCAATCATACTAGGCAATGTGGGTAAAGTGCCTTGCCTCAGGACACAACAACTGTTAACATCGGGAATTCCCCATCCAAGGTCTCCCACCAGCCCCTCTGAGATCTGACAAGATCAGGCTTTGACAACGAGATTTGGCCAATTGACAGGGACAAGAGAATGGAATAGGTGCCCTAATATAACCCTGATTGCCAGTGAACCCAAAAAAATATGTCATCATCTTTGTAAATCTCACTTTTTATAATTTATGTGGCATTAGTAAAAAAGTGGGATATTCTCTAAATAAGTGGAACAAGGGGCAGATTGTAGTCACCCATGTCACACGATTTGCATATTCGAAATTATAACTTGCTAAAGACTCTGACCACGGCACTTGCTTTTGGATAGTGAAGGTGTTAAGAGTTTGAATAGTGCACGTCAGTCAGTAAGATGAGCTGAGTGATGTTATATCTGTGCACTTGAGTGACTCTCAGTTTCACTCAAATGCCACACAATGGCTGGCTGCTGGAGCTTGCTCGCTGGTCTGCTGCTCATTCACTCAAGTAAGTTTTGGTTTTATATCGGGGCTCAAGACTGTTTTAGTGTTCATCTAGTCAACTTATTAATTTAAATTTTAATCAACCACAAAATACTTTTTTCTTCTTCATGGTCCATGTAAAGACGTGTTCCTTTCATGTTGAGTTTGTTTATGATCTGCTTTGGGGCTCTGGGGTTGAAAGTGGAATTTGGATCTAGTCTCCACCTGTTTTTTTTTTTTCATTCATATATGCTTAGGTTGTATTATTCAACAAAAACACAAGAAAAATATAAAATGTATGTTCATAGTTTTAGTAAACAAAACTTACACTTAAATGTTTATATGCAGAATGATTATGTTTTCTTCTTTCAGCGACTACATTCAAACTGGTATGCCACTTTTCCAACTGGTCCCAGTACACAACGGGATTGGGCAAGTTTACGGTGAAGAACATACACCCCTTCCTGTGCACACATGTGGTGTATGACTTTGCTGTTATCAACCACAGCAACCAGCTCACAGAAAATGAGTGGGCCGAGGAGAGCATCTACAGGGAATTATCTGGACTTAAAAACAAGTAAACTACTCTCTTTCTGTTGTTTTAGAAAGGCCTTGATGAGTCAGCTACAAGTGAATTGCCTTTTAGTTTTAATTAATTAAGTAGTGTAATTTGTAATATTTATATGCTTAATGCATTTTATCTAAAAATACATTTAACTTGTTATAGTATATTTTTATTATCTTGGTTTTGTGCACTCACTATCTATATTCTGTTAGTTCATTGTGCAATATGTGTGATAGCATCTCAGTTTAATGCAATTATGGTGAAGAAAATAGCTTTTTGTATTTTAAAGGCACAGTTTGTTTTAGCACTGTGAGGTGTTACTTTTATTCAAAGTACTGTACAGTATACCTATAGACAGATTATCTCAATTAGCAGCTATCTGGATATTATTATTTGTGGGCACAGTCAAAATACAGCAAACATTGGTTGTCTATTGACATTTTGACCTGTCACTGTTTAATTATAACTTTTTTTCCAGAAACTCTGAGCTTAAGACTATACTATCAGTGCAAGAGCTGAGCACCAATGAGCCACAGTAAGTGCACATCTCCCCCTACTGACCAAACGTGTAATTGCAACATCAGAGTGGAGAGTGATATATCAAAATATAAACAGGATAAGAAACCTTTGTGGTAGAGACAAATGAGATCCACAGCAGCTAAATGTTAGTTTTGTCCAGGTTTTCCGTAATGGTGTCCAGTGCAGCCAGTCGTCAGACCTTTGTCCAGTCGGCAGTGACTTTTCTGAGGGAGCATGACTTTGATGGTCTGGACTTGGACTGGGGTCATCCTGGAAAGAATAAATACGAGTTCACTCAGCTCTTTAAGGTGCTATCTCCACTTCCTCCCAATAATGTTATTCTTTGTAGCTTAAGTTTAAGTTTATCTGTTGACATGTGCTCATAGACTTAAAAAAAGTACAGTGCTACAAACATAATCAATAAAAACTGTCAGCAGTTAATGATTGAAACATAATAACCACATCAGGAGTAATTACTGGTGCACTATGCAGTCTTTTTTTCCCATGAAGTTCCATAGTATTGCATTAAACTGATATAGGTTTAATTCAATAACAAGTATTTTGCTAAACAAATACCTTATAACATTTTCACCGAGGGCCACATCTGCAAAATGGCTGCTCTCAAAGGGCCAGATGTAAAATAAAACTAACTACTTTTTTAACTTATTACTTAACTGTTTCTGTATTTATTACTTATTCAAGTTACAAATACTGTATATGCATTTGCCTAGATGTATAAATTTGGCTGTGTAACTTTGTATCTCCTGATAAAATGACATTTTAAGACCATCATACCTTTTAATTTTCTCCTTCGAGGGCCACATAAAATGATGTGCAGGGCCACAGTTGGCCCACAGGCCTTGAGTTTGACACATTAATTCTTACTGTGAGCAGGGTCTCCTTTCCACAGATCTGATCTGTAGCATGGCCTGGTGGCACTAATGCTCACCTCCAAGGAGATAGATTTCAGGAGTAGTAGAGATAAATTGATCTGTGGAAAAGAACAAATTATTATTATTATTTAATTGTGACTTGTATAGGAGGGCTGACTTAAGGACTCCACTGTACATGTTTAAATAAAAAATGTGCAGTTAAATGTGTTGATATTATTTGTATCAATAATTGCAAATCATTCACAGGATCTGCTGCAGGCGTTTGAGAATGAGAGCACTGGAACAGAAAGACCCAGACTGATGCTGTCTGCTTCCCTGACCCCAAAAACAGATGTTATCTCCCTCGAGCACTATGAAGTCATAAAGTTAACAAAGTAAGCTCTAATAATAATAATAATGCTTGAAGGTGCATGACAAAACGTCACTGGTCAACTGGGCATAAATGTGAAATGATTGCACTATTGTTTGTTTTACTTTCCATGCTATTTTGACTTAATTAGAAACAAAATGTATTATGATTTCAGAATTGTGGACTTCATCAGTGTGAAAACGTTTGACCTCGCTGGTGGTAGAGCAACAGCCCACCACAGTCCACTCTACAGCAATAACAATGCTAACATAGTAATTACTTATCTATTTCCAAATGTATTTATTTTACAGATAGGAAAAAATGGTATTGTATAATTTTTTGGTTTGTTTTTAGGATTTTATCACACAGTACTTGCTCAACCAAGAGATTCCTGCACAGAAGTTGTTGCTAGGGTTCCCTACTTATGCCCGTTCATACACACTCTCCACCCAAGTGTCCAGTCCTGGAGCTCCTGTGAGCGGACTAGCCTATCCTGGCCCATACACTCAAGAGATGGGCTTCTGGTCTCACTATGAGGTAAAATGTCTTCCAGGTATAGACAAATAGTGACAATTAGATGCAGATCAGATTAGTGTGTATTTGGATAAGGGCTGGTGAATAATAATCATATTACTTTATGTTTAATAATCAACTGAGAAAAATTGCTGAATTGTGAAATTGAGAATTAGTCCTGACTTTCTTTCAAGCACAGAGGGATTATTATACAGAATGCAGGAGACAGGGCAGTGAATATACAATATCACTTGAGTATAGAAAAGACTGAGATAGAGAACAGTTAGGACTGTAGTGAGAAAGAGTATAAAATGGAATAAAATAGAAGTGAACATGAAATTGAAACAAATACTGAATCTAACGATCAGGGAAGTAAAACAATCATACTCATTTTAACTCATTTACAATAAACTTGATTGTCCATCAGTGTAAATGAAGGCAGTTTACTTGCACATACTTTTAGGATATGACAATGGCAACGCAATGAACTTCCCGTGCTGAGTTCAATTAAAATCGTAGCCAAAAAAACCCCCAAAAAACCCAAACTTTTTTGCCATATTGCCCAGCACTAAGCCAGATACTGCAGTTTCTAAATTTAAACATGCAGGATGTCATACCATGCACATATTTTTAAAACAATTTACATATTGTGCATTCATACATTAAAACTGATATTCAAAACAGGTTGTTTTACTGTGCTGCCATTAATAACTGTTTTGTGTTGGTGCCAGACGTGTGCTTTCTTACAGGGGGCATCAGCCTACTGGATTGACAGACAGTACGTGCCTTATGCAGTTAAAAGCAATCAGTGGGTGGGCTTTGAAAACCTGCAGAGCTATGGTGCAAAGGTACAGTGGCAGAAGTAGTACATACACAGGGTAAACTTGGATCTGATGAATGTGTTTATATCAGGTGACCTACCTAAGGGCCCAGTATTTGGGAGGGGCCGCTGTGTGGAGTCTGAACTTGGATGACTTCACTGGCAACTTCTGTGGTCAAGGCAACTACCCTCTGATATCTCAACTGAAAGCAGAACTGAGTAGAGGTGAGCACATACATGAGCTGCAGTGGAAAAAAAAAAAGCATTTATTTATGTAATGATAATTTGCAGAATCAAATAACACAAGTACTGTTGAACCCCAAAACCCCAAAACCACAAGCAGCCCACACAGCTTCATCAGCCCAGCAAAGGACAGCAGCAGTGGAATGGTGGACCCCAGTTGCATCAACAACATCACAGTGGTGCACCCAGACTCCAGTCTATGCATGGACAAGGCAGACGGGAGCTACCAAACCAAACAAGAACCCCCCCTCACTTATGTCTGTGCCCAGGGAAAGGCATATGTGACAGAATGTCCCACACTGCACAGCCGGAGCACCGCGGCATCACCAGGCGGGCTCCGGCTCAACCTTCTCCTCACCAGCATACTCTATGGTTGCTACGTGTATAGGTGATTTTTACAATGGCTTGACTGGAGGAGCTATTGGAACACAATTCTTATTTATTGTCATTTTTGTTTTTGTAAGGTTAGTTTACAGAGTTGTTGCATTTCACAAAAGTGCGTAACTGTGTTCATATGATATTACAACAGGAAAAACTTTTTTTTTCTTGGCTCCTACCCTTCTTCTGAGATATTCAAAATAAATAAAAACTGTACACCTTCATATTCCATAATTATGCGTTGTGACTAAAATATCATTGTCTAGTGATGCAATCACTATTTTAAATGTGCGGTCTAGAGTCTATAATGATGTGTTCAATAAACTGGAAAACTGTAGCCACGGACGTGCCATCTGTGATGATGATGATGATGGTGATGGTGATGATGATGATGATGATGATGATGATGATGATGATGATGATGATGATGATGATGATGGTGGTGGTGGTGGTGGTGATGATGGTGATCATGATGATGATGATGATGATGATGATGATGATGATGATGGTGGTGGTGGTCGTAGTGATGATGATGAGCCGAACCCTGACTTCTACTTTTTAGAACAACTAGTCTAGACATTCACCACATTATAATAGCACTTTTTTTCAATTTGTTGCTAGCATGCATCTTAAGTTGTTTAGACGAGATGAATAACAAAAAAAATGTACAAGTCGATTTTACATTGCTTGGTTGGCCAGTACTTTCACAACATCGCACCTAGGCTAACCTCCAATGCACCAGAGTAACTTAAAGATAGCTTACCTTGCCTCAAAGAAGAATCTTTGCATCACAAGCGGATCGGCCTCGCATTAGACCACTCTTGATTTAACAAAAAAGTAGTGATGGGCGAATGGAGCCTGTGAAGCATTGACACCTCAGTCTCAATATTGTCTCAAATGGTTCGACGTGTCTGAGGCCTCGGAGAAACACTGACCTCTAGTGGACAAATTTAACCATTGCAAACGAGCACAACTCATGATTTGGGAACCCAAAACTCTATTTTCTATTTTATTAGAAGTCATAAATAGTATATATTCTATTTTGAACATTAAAAAAATATATAACAAATTATATATCACATGTTTTTATTAAGAAATATACGTTTTGTGTGATCCCAAACCATGGATCGCTTTTTTCCATTTGTAGATGCCATCGAAAATGATCACACCACCATTAACCAACTAATCACCACTAACGTCATACAATACTCCGCACTACCCAACATTTTTCAGTAATATTGGTGCATCTTTTATACTGTAGCAGTTTAGTGCTTGTCAAACCACGGAAGTGCGCTGAACACTCTGAAGCGCTCTGTACCAATCGCAGGGCGGAAGATTCGCTGAGCCTATAAAACACTTTGATTCACTGAACCGATTGACACGCAGAGCGAAGCAGTCGGGACCGACACTTCGACACTTTGGTCACGTAAGCGGCTGCTGCGAGACAAGCTCCGAGGCAGTGCTTCGGAGAAATTTGTTTCAGAAAGAACGAGACGTGCTCCGGAGCTCCGTCTCATTTGCCCATCACTACAAAAAAGTGACCACGGCCTGAACAGGGGCATTGGTTCAGCCTGTGCTGAACCTCCTCACCGACAGGGGCAGCACTGCCCACGCTCCACGAGCCTTGTACCGCTGTAAAGCGCGTGAAGAAGAAGATCTCCCATCATCCTTCAGCCATGTACACGTAGCGCCTGTAGCAGCTCTACATTTGCTCGAACTAACGAAAACTCCAGAGTTTGTACTTTTTTGGATTGTCACACATGTTTTGTCGCTGACATAAATGCACTAGGGTGCGGGATACACATGACTGTGTCCGGGGAGAGGAGGACTATTCTCGGATGAGAACACAGTGAAGTCTCCGATCGGAGAGCGGCTAACTCTCAGTTAGCTTTAGCAAGAGTTTGTTTACATCGCCGTCCAACATGTACACGTTATTATCGGGCTTGTATAAGTACATGTTCCAAAAGGACGAGTACTGCGTCCTTATCCTGGGACTAGACAACGCAGGAAAAACGGTAAGTATAAAAATGTATAATTTCTTCATGAGAAAGTCCTGTACTCTGCTGTATTTTACTGTTAATCTCTGTGCAGACCTTTCTGGAACAAACTAAAACAAAATTCAGCAAAAATTACAAAGGAATGAATCTTTCAAAGATTACAACGACAGTTGGTCTGAACAGTAAGTTAGATAATCATAATAATAATGTAATGTAGAGTCCAAACTGCTGTGTTCTCATTTTGGGGTATTGTTTTACAGTCGGCACCATCGATGTGGGCAAGGCTCGCCTCATGTTCTGGGATCTGGGAGGTCAGGATGAGCTGCAGTCTTTGTGGGACAAAGTATGTGATTGCTTACTGTTTCAATTCTAGTGATGAACACTAATGATCCTCAGCACAGCATCATTCCCATGCACATTTGCAATCTAACAGGGGGCTTCTGGCTATATTCACATTGGAATGTCTAATGTAACATAGACCACTTAGTCCCCTCAAGAAATACACATTTAAACATAAAGCATGGGAAGCATAAGCTGTTCATTTACTACCATGTATTAACTCATAACATGCATTTATTATTATTTAGTATTATGCAGAGTCACATGGAGTCATCTATGTAATTGATTCAACTGATGAAGAGCGACTATCCGAGTCCAAGGAGGCTTTTGGTCGGTCTTACTATAGTGCACAATCAATGTTTTCTTTCTTGATCACCAATTACATTGTCCATTCTTGTAATTTACAGAAAAAATGATAAGCAGTGAAGCATTAGAAGGTGTTCCATTGCTAGTGCTAGCCAACAAACAGGATGTACCGGTACATACTCACACCAAGCACATTACTTCTTATGTTTTGGCTTATTATGTTGTCTAAGTTCTTTAATTATTATTTTAACATAGAACTGCTTATCCGTGCCTGACATTAAAACAGCTTTCAGTGACTGTGCCCCCAAGATTGGCAAAAGAGATTGCTTGGTTCAGCCTTGTACGGCCCTCACAGGGTAAGTAAAGTAGATGTATAGATAATCAGAAAGTCACTGTATGCGAGGAGTTGAAAGATTTTTGAAATGTTTGGAAAATATAGATTGAGAGTCTTATGCCCAATTTAAAACTGATTTCTGCCAGTGTCTTGTCCCATCTGTACTTTATTCTCTAGAAACATTTAATTGTTTACATTAATTTAAATGGCTTTATAATATTAAAGATGTCTTCCTTTCCATTTTATGGTTAATGCTATTGCAAATGGATGTGACTAAATACAGTAATGCAGATAAAATGTAATGAACACTAAATATATAGTGAAAGGCCTTCAAAAGTACCTCATCTGCCATATGCATACAAGTTGTCTTGCATCGTTTCTGGCTATAACTGCTCTGCTTAATACAATGTGTTAAGTCATGTAACTGTTGCAGGGATGGGGTGAATGAAGGCATTGAGTGGATGGTGAAGTGTGTGGTGCGGAATATCCACCGGCCGCCCAGACAAAAGGACATCACTTAGCTGCTCCTGGTCCACCTGGACTCTAGCACTCACATTCCACCTGTGGCTGGAACTGGTCTACCACCTTCTCCGTTTGTTGTGACTTTAGACACTGTTTTCTCCACAAGTTCGTCATTAGCAGATGGGGTACAGGCTCCCCATGAAATCAGCAGAACACTGACAGCAACCTGATAAGTGTTTATTGTATTTTATTGTTACAGAAAGAAATATTTCACACCCACCTCATCTCAAATCCTAAAAAAAGCAGTTGTCCTTTTGTATCATAATTATTCTTGTGTCTTAGTTGGATTTCTTGATTAAATATACACATTTGAAGTACCATATAATTGTATTAGCAATATTGTAGAACCATTTTAAACATCTCTGTAACAATTATGTAAGGCCAAACACAAGATTAATTTCAAATAAACTGAAACAGTGGCATCTGGGAAACCGTATATACAACTTGCCAAGTGGAGGTTCCCGTAAACAATGCACCAAGGCGTTGGGTCATGCCAGAGAAATGGCAATTCTGGAAGCAGCATGGACTGCCCCAAGTTGTGATGTAAGGAACACTCGGTGAAAGCCAAAAAGTGGTTAAGATACCTTGTAATTAATGCAAAGTATCATTCAAGTATCTTAAGAGCATTACATTTTAAAGAACTACTTAAGCAACTTTTGAAATGGTTTGTGATTAAAATACAGTTGCAAAGGGATTCAATGAGTGTTCTCAGCATCACACCACAAGCATATGAACGCACACAGGTCAGAAGAATGGACTGAGGATTTCTGCAAGGGTGGTGTGCAAACTGATGTGCACTCCAAGCAGCATATGGATGGATATATACTTAATACTTTTGTGGTTTTGCTTTTGGTAACAGGTGTCATGTTTTAATGGCATTTAAATACAAGGTAGTCACTCATTTACTACCTTGTATAAACCTTTTGTATTACAATTGGTGTTGTTCTTGTCTCTTAATAAAGGATGAAACAAACTTGTAAAAACCAAAGGTTTTTTGGAGCAAATATTGTCGCAACATCACATGTGACATTTGCAATTGAATACACAATACACCTAGAAATTTACATTCAACCTTTATTTTATTACATATATATTTATTCCAACTTGAAAATTAAAACAAGGTATAATTCACATTAGTGCCCTCCCATGGTAATCAGGGAGTCTCTTAAGAACCTGAATCGGTTTGAGTTGCGTTGGGACAGATGGCATAAAATCCAGAGCATAATCACTTATGTAAGATCTGCTGAACCATGAAAATAGAAGTCGTAAACAATTTTTGCATGACAAGAAAACAAGTTAACCAAGTCTTGACATGCCCCAGAACTAGTCAGAAAATGATGAAATATAACGCTACACAAATTATGAATGTTTGAATGAATGTGTAATAACAAATATATATAGAACTATACACAATAAAAGGCCAGAGTTCAAGTATATAGTAATCAAAATGTGTGCAAAAACGGCATCACCCCCCACCACAAATACTTTCCCAAGGTAAACAAAAAGCTGAAATGAGTGCACCAGAAGATGGCTCCAAATGAGGTAGTAAGCCTAAATCATCAAGATTTAGTTTAAGGCAGTACAGGTAACAAACCTGCAGCAAAACTTTCAAAGACTCCCCCAGAGTTAAAAGATGCAATCACGGTGCATATTATAGTTGCACACGGGTTTAACATTCTGTCTTGATGATCACTTAAAATCAAAGGCATTGTGTAAACAAAGTGATTACATCAGTGCTCCAATCAAATAATTAATTTATTAAAATAATTTGTTTAATTTTTTGTAATTTATTGATAAATCGGATAATTTTGGTGATAGTCGGTTGGGAGTCAGAAACATACTGAACCTTAATGTGAGTCACAGCACATCCAGATCGAGAACACTAATTTTAGGGTGCTACAGTGTGCACGCTAATGATAATCCATCATCAGTTAATGGCTGGGTCAACACTCCTTGGACCTGATTAACTACAAATTCAAAATACATAGCACTTGATCCCATGGTACCACAAATAATACATGTGAACCAAAGTGAGCCAAAGCAAGCAAACGCCTCAACCACCATACACTCCCAATACTCTGAAGTAAACAGAAGAAGTAATCGTAACAACATTCAAACCAGTCTCGTCAGTTATTGCTGAAAGCTACAATCATTTGCAAAAAAAAGCATACATAGACAAGGCTGTTATGGTACAACAATACAAGGTCAATTTTGCACTGTTATACCATAATATACTTAAGATCTAGCATACACAATGTTCCACAACCCTTTTTAACAAACATTTCATTATAAAATTCTGGGTGAGATTATCTGAATCTTACAGTCTTTAAAGGCAGAAATCTGTAGAAAAAAGCCTTTGTCCATCTTCAGCTTTTCCCTTGAGACAGAAAGCAGCAGCTTGAAGTGGCATCACAATCTGTAAGAAAAGACACATGGACATTAATGGCGCTGATACTGTATCTTGCCCCTCATCTTGCTTTTACAAAGTGCAAAGTGAAATGGCAACTATTTCCACATTGTCTATCATTATACACATGTCTCATATTAGAATTGTTCAAACAGTTATCATCACAAGGCAATCCACCACAATTCACATCTGACCCATAAGACTTTACTGAGGTAAAAACACCGAATTTGAGGAGTTTCAGATGCTTTGGCACAGGAATGAGGCCAGTGTCTGCAGGTCCAGTGCTACTGCCATCTTTAGATTCAACTTTATTGTATAAGTACAGTGCTACGGAATGCAATTTTAGCCTCTAACCTGTGTGCATTCAAGCAAGCACGAGAAAAAACTTGACATTTTACATATTTACTTTTATGAAAAGCAGTTTCTTCTTTTTATCATGAATGATTACGAACATGCGCCATTATAATAATGTAACTGGTTTTACATGATCAGCAGGAAACACACAAATGAGTGAGGCCTATTTACCTGGAAGGCCAAGAAAAATTGGACTGTAATTGGCCCCTGGGCCCAGGTTTGGACATGCCTGTGAAACTAAAGTAATACAATACATTTAATTGTTTAAGAGTCTCAGATATAAATCTAATCAAGTTTAACAGTAAAATACAATTTTGATGTAAGTCTGACAGCAAAAGTAGTTTGTTTTGTTTCATTTTTAATCACTGTCACAACCTCACCCAGTATTTGTGTGGTCATGGTACTCTTTATCTTGAAGTCTGCATTAAAATGTATTATATAAGTTAATTTTACCTTAAGGGTCAGGCAGAGCTGACTTGGTCCATCCTGGTCTGCAGCTGGAAGGCGTCAGGTCTGTCTGCGGGATTAACAGCCAGCATGTCCCGTAGCAGCTTCCTCATCCCTTCACCCATCTGAGACCTGCGCTTCTGAGGAATACTGAGGACCATCTTAGGATTCTCCAGCAATGCTTCGCCCACCGGTACAATGCCCCCTGCCTGTCTCACATAGGTCCCGAGCAACTCTCTCTTGGTCTCGGCGTCAATGAAGGTGATTCTCTCCAACATGGCCCAGATGATGATGCCCATAGCAAAAATATCAGCCTTGGCAGTGTAATGGCCCTCCCATACCTCTGGGGCCATGTAGAAATCTGAGCCACAGGCAGACGACAGCCAATATTTGTTCAAATTGACGTTTTTGTTGCCGTCTTCGCATTCTTTACCTTCAGTCCTGTTTGGAAACCCTGCACAAACCTTGCTCAGTCCAAAATCAGCCACTTTGAGCACAGGTGAGCCTGACTTGTGAGAGATGAGGATGTTATCTGGTTTGAGGTCACGGTGGACGATGTTGTTTTGGTGCAAGAAGGCGACAGCACTGGTCAGTTGCAGCATAAAGCAGTTGTTGGTCTGAGGGTCAGGGTGGCGAGACAGTATGAAATGGTTAAGGTCACCCCCTTCACAGAACTCCATGACAAACCAGAGATAACAGGGTTCATCGGGGCAGCTGAGAACTCTCTCACCTGAAACTCAGCAAAACACAGAATAAAGATCTTCCATTATGGACATAGGAACCACACATCAAGAAATAGAGCTGAAGAATTTGAGGAAAATATCCAATTGAGAATATAGATATGTTTCTGTGATGAGCATTGCAATTATATTTGTGAACTCAATAGCCTATTCAAGGGTTTCAAAATGCAATTAACCACTCAGATCATCTATTCACATGAAGAGTAGATGTTTATTACTCCACGCACAGACATCCCCCACCCCCCGTGACGCCGAGGCTGCAATCATGGAGAGAACTCTGGAGCTTTAGACTTAAGTTTAATCTAATCACACACGCACACAGAGGCATACCTTTCAGGGATGTCTCGACCAGACGCAGGTACTGTTTGGATCTCTTGTTGCCGTGACTCATCTTTTGGGCCAGACCATTTCTTTGCAGCACGCACTCTTCCAAATGCACTACGTTCTCGTGTCGTTTCTCCAAACTTGTCAGTGCCCAAAACTCCTGTAGCGCGAGCTCCACGTTCTCCGGCGCATCGCAACGCAGCTTTTTCACCGCCACCTTTGCCCCGGACTTCCGCGACTGAGCCTCGTACACCACCCCGTACGTCCCCCTGCCCACCTCCCGCAGGAGACTGTAGCGGGGCGCAGTGACCCTGTGCGCCAGGCCGTGCTCGCGTTCCCGCTCCATGTCATGGTCCAGTGAGGCGCACACCGCAAAAACCTCAGCACCCCCAGCGCCCCGGCCTAGAAGAGTTTCAGGACCTGCTCATCCCACCTTCCCGGACCCAGCAGACCATTGTAGACCACACCGAAGTAGTTCCGATGGAGTTATGAAAGCAGCATACCGGAAGCAGCGTGGAGAAAGTAGGAAATGTTGCCACTGGGACCGCCTACCTCTGATCATGGAAGTGTAGACTGTAAATTGCACATGTTTTGCAGCATGAGAAAGTTATACTAATGGCCATCATCTTTGCTGCTTGAATTTGAGAGAAAGCCCATGCTGAATCTCCAATAACCAGTGCCACATGTCATTTCAACAATAAAAATAAAATTGTGGCTTATAGTAGGCCAATGCCTTTTTTGCATATTGTCCTGTTTGAGACCCCTCCTTGTTCAGTATTCTTGGAAATTAGCATGCAAAGGTAACCCTAACCCTACACACTACATCGTTTTGTAAATGTCTTAAGTTAAATCAAATGGGAAATGATTTTCTCAAGTCAGTGGCAGTCACCTAAGTTTAAAAGTGCCCTGTCAAAATATTACACACAGGAATAACAACACACAGACTGAGTTGTTTTTTTTAATGATAGAACTTATTTTTTTTAGAGGCATAAATCACTGAAGAAATAATAAGCCAATCATGAAGGTTTCCCACCAATAGATGGTGCTATTTGACTGCGTGCAAAACAAGCCAATTGCTTTCGCCCTATGCTGCAGCAGTGGGCCAATAATAACGCCCCTGGTCCTCTGGCCCCTCACCTCCCCGCCCTCTCCCCAGATCAATAGGCACAGATTAATGCCCATGTGGGGGAGATGGCTGGAGCTCTGTCTAATGCATTCTCAGCACAGGCAGTGAACACGAGCTTCGCTGTCAGGGGACTATTGACAGTCTGGAGTGCAAGGTTACATTTAACCATAGCTGCCACTTCCTGTCTGTGATGGATTTAGTATGATGACCTGGGCAAAATAGGCCTTTGCAGTTTTCTTATCTGGATTGAGAGGGATTATGCACTATGTCACATATCTGTTGGAGAGTTTGCCCAGAATACACACTTTTTCAATACTTTATAAAAAAAATAAAAATAAAAATACACATAGATATTATTTATAAGAGTAAGCATGCACCTTGTCTCATTAGGGACGTTATAGGTTCCACAGTACCAGTAATTTTATCTATCTTGCACCTATTCATTGTCTTTTATCACTAACTTTGAAAACATACATTACTGTGAGTAAGCTTGCCCCTACACAGATCTTGTCAGACCAGTCACCATTGTAACAGATATGTAATAGTACATGGAACATACCAAACGATAACATCTTCATGGATACAAACAGGTGCCATATATCCAGTAAAGTTACATTAGCACCTTTAAAAATGACAGTAGTGTCTCAGTGTGTCTGTGTAAACGGTACAGTGTCACAACTGGGGCTGTGCACCATGGGAGTATCACAAGGCTCTGTCCTGGGGCCACTTATGTTCAGTTTATACATTAATGATCTGTGTGCGACAACATACATGTACAGATGTATGCCATCTACATAGATGGGAAAGATCCTGAACTGGATCAGCCAAATTATCAGTGGGAATGGACAAAATTGCTGTATCGCTGATTCCTATTTAACATTAAATGCAAAAAAAATGGCAACAATGTTTTTCTTATTTAAACAAAATCACAAAACCTACACCTCAGTTAAAGTTAAGGGGGAAGCAAAAAAAAATTAAAAATGGCAGAATTTTAGATTCAACATTAACGTATAAGCACCATGTAAAAAAATTGTTTGTTACACTAAAATATAATTTGTCTAATTTCAGGTGTATAAGAAACTTATTGACAACTCAAGGAGCCAAAACCCACATGCAATCTAAATTTTGGTATTTCATGTTGGTCACAAACAAATAAGACAACAACACAAGGCACTCAGCAACAATATCATCACTGTGAAATAAATAAAACACATAAAAGCTTTGGAAACATTATTCAATTTGCAAATTTACGGCTGTTGTTCAAGATTATTAACAATATGGCACTGCCACTACTCAAAAGGTTTTGTTCTGGTCAAACAAAATGCAAAGGCCAGTGTAGCATACCTAAAAGAAAAACAGCTCTAGGCCAATCAGCATTCTCTTACAAAACTATAACAGCATGGAACAAACTACCTTATTTATTATATATATATATTATTTGAACACTTCAGTACAAAAAAGGCACTGGCTGTCTTGCAGACTTGTTGTAAAATGAGGCTGTAGATGTCAAACTTTTATTGACAAAGATATAATTTTTTTCT
The DNA here is from genome assembly GCA_019594935.1 of Periophthalmus modestus. Taxonomy (NCBI): domain Eukaryota; kingdom Metazoa; phylum Chordata; class Actinopteri; order Gobiiformes; family Gobiidae; genus Periophthalmus; species Periophthalmus modestus. The sequence goes on along the minus strand of JAIEZT010000013.1, from coordinate 27,033,498 downwards.
TTATTATGCTGTTATTATTCAGAGCAACACATGTGTATAGAGTTTTTTGTTTGTAATAATTTAAAATAATACATTCTGGGGAAAATAATGAAAATCAGCCCCACACATCTCGGCAGAGCTCATCTGCCAAGGACTGTTCCGGATTTCAGAAAAATTTGCATCAGCCATGAAGCCTCTAATAGTAAGAGATTATTATGTTTTACAGTTAAAGTGTCATTATCAAATGTTATGAATATACAGGCACTCTAGTCTCCTCATTGTGGGAACTATATAATACTTTATTAATAAAATTACTAAACCTTGTAATGAACAGGAGGAGGGGGCTGACCTTTAACTATCACTGAGCAGCATTCATTAGTGAACAAGTAGAATTGATATTGAGATGTCAGACGTCAGCTCACTAACCATAACCCGTGCTATGACCTGCTCTCAGATGGAGCAGTGAGGTAATGGTGAAAAAGGCCCCTTCTAATTGAGCTATTGACATTTTCCAAGATGAGTTCAACACCACAAGGCGAGTACATCCTTAGAGCATGGTGCTAAAATATATGAGAGATTATAAAAGCATGTCTTGGGAGGGGAGAACAAGCGGATAAGGTTGGGATGGATCATGGATGGATCAATAATTAAATCACACGTCACAAACAGGGTAAGGGTGTGAAGAGAAAGAGAGTGGAAAGTGTTTAGATGGAAAATTATTATTAAAAGAGAAAAAGATATAATCTAATGGGTGAAATAACAAAACATTTTACCTATTCATATGAGCAGAAACAATGCTCAACTAATGCACTTTTAGTCACAGGGAAATAAGCCTAATCTTGCATGTTAAATTCAAGTTCCTTTAAACATATTATGTTTTGTGCTTTTCATAAATGAGATGCTATGTGTTGAAAAAAAAAACCATATAAAAGTTATGTATTTATTTATTTATATATTTGTTTCTACATAACCCTAGAATTCATGGATGTTACCATTGTTTACTGAATTACACTGTCCCATGGCTAGATATGTTTTTTTGATCCTTCTTGGTTGTGTCTGTTGGGGACGACTCTACAAATATACAGTCTCACTCAATTGTCCACTCCTTAAGGTAAATTTCTTTTTAAAAATCCCATTATGTAAATAAATAGTGGCAGTGTCTTGCTTGAGATCCAGTCCACATCTTTGCCTCCCTGAATATGATGGGTTTTTTTCTGTATTGGTGGTTGCTTTGCTGGTTTGATCACAAATGTAGAGAGCCTGCTGTTGTGCTGACTTGGAGGTTTGTGTGCTGTAATGAATCTACTCCCTGTGATTGGAGGGGGTTTGCCTGGACTACTCTGTATTCACCAGACAGACCCCATAAGACCAGGGTTTGGATAGCTTGATGAAATTCATTGCCTTTGTAAAACCTACCTACCTTCTGAAAACCATTTGACACAGTAATTGCTCACATGCACTGTGCCATACCTGGACTTTTGGCTGTTATTACACCAAATCAAAACAATAGAACAGCCAATGGGAAATAACGCAGCACTGACATTGGGAGAAATTGATTGTTTGCCCTTTGGGTTGTAAAGGTCACCCTCCAAATTAAATGAGATTTGGAAAAATTGCTCTGATGTGCCAGTTTTATTTATTGGATTTTTCTTTTGTTATCACCCTTTCTGTTCTTAAAGAAAAAAAAAAAAAAAAAAATCACTGAAGCACAGAATTTGGAGCAGTATCTTGACTGATTTCTCTCATATAAAGGCCTGTGCAATTTCCAGGTCAACATCCAAATTGGTTATGTGATTTATTTCTGAAACCCCCCCCCCCAAAAAAAAATAAAATCCAAAACTTATTTATATTTATTTATTTATTTATTTATTTATTTATTTATTATTTATTTATTTATTTATTTATTTATTTTTATTTATTTATTTATTTATTTATTTATTTATTTAATTAATTGCATTTTATTTCCTTTCATATAAGGCCAACTTTCCTCTTATGACCGAACCCTGACTCTGACTATATAAAAAACCTACATAACTGGGTCTTGATCTGCTTATTGGAGCATATAAAGACCCAGAGCTAAATATATCTTCTGAATGAACAGTCAGTAGCCCACAACAATGACTCATTAAACACAGTAGCCTGCTTTATCCAGGTTTATTAAATGTGGCAGGTTGATGGTCCTCTCATAAGGAAGTCTCCAGTTGAACGTCTCCAGCTGCTCAGAGCATGAAGAGCTCATTTCCTGAAACGTAACAAAGGCCCAAATGCACAAACGCACACTGCTGAGCTGACACTGCGGAGCCTCTCTGATGAGTTATTATGATTGTACAGAGGAAGATCGTGGTAGGAAATATTACAGCTATCTGCATAAGGCATACGACATATGAGAGACCAATGGATAGAAGCAAGATTGCACAGTGTGAGACAAACCCTTTATCAGTCCACAGAATTGATAGAAATTATTATTGGTGTTCTTATATTATTGTCTCTCTGCCAACACTTTGTCCTGTTTGTTTTGGAATTACTGATAATACTTTTCACAGTTTTTCAACTATTAATTAAAATAAACAGAACATTTTACCATAGACTTCAATGTCCCTCTACTGGAAATTTGAATTTGTACAGCTAAAATAAAGTGCTTTTTTTCTCCTGTGAGGAAACTTGTTCTCTGCATTTGACCCATTCTTCAATGCTGCAGTTTCCTTAAAAGCTAATGTATTCTCTTTGTTAAAGCGAAAGTGGGAAAAATTGCATCTGTTTGTTGTTTATTTACTAAGCATTAACCAGTCCAAAAAAAACTCTTATAAGCCCAACTTTCAACTTCACCCCTGTCCAACTTAACAAGGCCAGTACCCAAACAAACTTGAGATGCAAAGCCAAGATTTTACACTGTTTTTTATTTGAATGTGGCTAGCTATGACCGCCCCAACAGTACTTTATAACTGTAGAACTGATGTCTTCACCAGATGACATAGTTTCAGTGCATCTTCAGCCAAGGCGCATTTGCTTATCTGGGACACCACTGCCAGGAAATCAAGAGAAATAAATCAAGTTACACATGCACAGCCGAGAGCATTAATGAGGGATTTCCACTAAACATTTAGAACAACCAAGTCAGCTGTTTAAAGGGGGTTTACAATACAGTCGCTGCACGTTCTCCTCTGAAGTACACTATTATAATACCAGTCTTGTGCTTGAAGACATGTTTCTTGAATTGATGTGAAAGTTACGAATGGACATTTGGCAGTAATAGCACTCTGATTTTAGGACATGAACACAATATGAATAAATAAATATATATATATAAAAACGGAAATTTAAGGCACACTGTAACTTTTCTGATGTACACAGCATGGTATAAACTGATCTTTGTTAAATTTCTTCAATTACATGTCCTTTGTATTGCACAAAATACACGATTGGTTGGAGTCACCTGGTTGTATCCATGAAGTTTGCTGAGTTTGATTCCATCGATTTTGTAGAAACAACAATATTTCCATTGATAAAAGAAGGTTTTGGACTCTCCACCTAATAACTTACCCATGCTATAGTTTTTCTTTTCTCTTTCACCGTCTTGAAAACGTATTTGGAGTGATTCATGCATGTTTGAGCAATTTTTAACTACATATTTTCAAGACGCTACATTGTCAGTCAATCCCCTTTTTCACAAACATACGCCCACTGCTCTCTACTTACTATGTCCTCCAATTTTATTTTCTTGGTGATTGAGTCATTTTGGTATAAATTAAAATAAAAACCTTTACGTGCTAGCATCATGTGCAGCTATCCATTGGAGGTGCCGACAACTTCGTACTGCTTTGTGACGATGTTTCCAGCGGTGTCTTCTCGCATTGGGCAACGCAGGTTTCTAACTTGGAAGTCAGCGAATTTGTTTCTTTTATTAAGTAATATTTTAGATGATTTTAGATACGATTTAAAATGTTCAAATTATAACACAATGGTCCAAATTCAACAAGGGCTATATTAATTGATTGCTTTTTGTTAAATGTCATTCGCAACTGTCTATGGCTAGATTGTTTCTTAAAATCACAATTCGAACAATGAAAAAATATCATCATCTCCTTGAAACCAAAATATCTTTTCAACTTCCCCAAAATAAATACAGCGCCATGAGGTCTGATGAGGATGATGAGCGGAAGGGCATCTGTCACGAGCGTCATTGACAAGCTGCCAGACCGGGCTATGTATTCTCCATCATGTATCTCCTCATTACAGAGATACTGGAGTGATAGGGGGTGGCAGGTCGACAGTGTGCCCCGAGGCTCGCTCCAACCACAACCGACCTTCATGCACGCTGGATGATATGGCTCACCTGACTTTTCAACTATTTCAGATTTAATTTTTACTGTTAAATCTTATTAAACTAACAGCTCCAACAGTCCTCTATGTTCAGCAGTAGTTGGGTAGTGGATAAGCTCTATGATTGTGAATCCTTGGGCCACCGATTCAAGTCCTGACTCTGAAATCATTATGCACCATCACTAGGGTCCAACTGCACTTTCCAAACAGGGTTCATAATAAAAATGGCAGAATAAAGTCCTATGCCTTAGCACACACTTGGGAGTACTGTGTGTGGACTCACATGATTGTATTTAGTGTAGTGTTGGTGTGCAGACAGCTGTGAGTCCCATTTTACTCAGAGCCATTGTCAGAGAGAGGAGAGGAGCGATGGGGGAGGGTTTACTGAAGTATCTGTCTTCATCTCCTGCTTCTTCATTTGTCCCGGTTCAATCTTTAAGCAAGCCATTCCAGTATCAGTGAGTTCAACCACGGGTGCCGTTTGGTGTTTAAGGCAGCTGGTTAACTGTTGATATAAATGAAAATGAAAATATTAGTTTTTCTGCTTTCTTTTCCTCAATGGTGTTATTCTGTAATATTTTAGTGGACAGAAAAAAGATTTTAAAAAAAAAGGTTAAAAACACGGCTTTAGTTTACAGAGTATTTGGCTGGGGTTGAGTAGAAATGTATGAGGTTTCATGCTTATATAGTACTAACCACCTTATTTTTAGCACAAAACAAAATATGCATTTATATATATACAACTTATTGCATTGTACAGAAAAATGAAGGCCTTTTTTGTGACTCCTTTAGTGGATTTTAATAACAGACCACAGCGTGTCCCTGAGGATTGTCTTTGCTTTTACACAGCTTTCTTCATCAAAAAAATTTCCCAGATTTCAGATTGATAAATAATCTTCATAAAAGTGGAGCACAGAGCATAATGGCACAGGCCTGAGAGAGAGCTGTGCACACACGGCTGCAGTAGGAACACCACCCTCCGCACAGCACATCTCAGGCAAGTGTAAAAGTATTTATATCATGTCTCTAAAAGGTGAACTGATAAAAAAAAATGTATGTATGACATATAGAGAAAGAGACGTTTTAGCCCAGACATGTGTGACCATCTTCAAGACAAACCAAATGTTCCAAAATATACTGTATGAAGGTTTCCATAGTGATCCTACAGTGTTTTATCCCTAACACTGCACCTCATATCTCGGACCTGTAGGCAGCTGCCCTATTTCCAACTGAAGTGAGTCAAGAACTGCACATTCTCGCCTGTGTGAACTTAAAGGGACAGTTATTTCTGGTCAGAACTTAACTTTTAGGCTTGCTTACCTTTGTCTGGACAGAACTTAAAGCACCACTGTGTAATTTTTAGCCAAAAAATTACACTAAAATGAAATTGTGTTTTTTGTTTTCTTCATTTTGGATGCTTTTATTGCACTGAAAAACAATGAAAAGGCGGGAAATATTGTTTCTTTGGCTGTATTATTTCACAGTATTGCAAAAAACATATAAATGTCCATGGAGAATATTCCTAAGCTTTAAACTTTCTATTTCCATGGAGTCATGCACATAACGTTGCACCCCTAGAAAGTTACACAGTACTGCTTTAATTTGAAGAATATGTTCAGACGAATCATAAGAAAGACACAACAGCAATATTACTATATATACTACTACTAGACTCTAAGCAGTCCCACAATGCTAATAAACACTTCAACACTCAACCAAACCATAATTGCACATGTCTTTTCATCACTTTGTGCTTTTATCCTTACATTGTGTGAACTGTACAGCTGCAGTAGTGACAGACTGAAGGATGTCTGGGGTTCAATGTGTCATCTGCCTCCCACTCCTCAGACCCTTCCCTGACACAGCCCTGACACAGAAAACCGTGCATATAAAAAGTCTAGTCTAATGGGTCAGTGTGCCTGTGGATGTGATGCACAGCCGTGGCCTGCCATGCATATTCATACGCCCGGGGAAAAGCATTTTGTTGCTCTGAGAAAGTAGTAAAAGTCAGATGTTAAATGTTTAATAGGAACTGCAGCTAGTGAAACTTTGAGATGAAAAGGAAGAGACGACATGATACAATTTACATGCAACATATAGAAATACTACATCAGCATTTTTCAGTTTGTTTGGCATGATTTGAATTAGTTTAGCTTTAAATAAATGAGATTGGATAATGAGATGGAGTGGGAAGGGGTTCAGAGTAGCATTGCAGGTTTCTAAAAACAACTGCTCCAGAACAAATCACTCACTCATCATCATCATCAAGGTAATGTAAGGTATTTTTTATTTTTCCCTTGTGATGGACATTCATTCTCTGTGTTTTGAACCATCGTTTGGGGAAAACTAGGGCAAACTGTCAGGAGCTGTGAGTCGCTGCCGCACAGAGGAGGGGACTCATCAGCAGGTCTGGGAGCTCTGCTTTTTCAGGACTCCCTTAGGATGATTTGACATATTGTGCATGTTTTGGGTTTGAGGGGGGAAACGCTTACTCAGAGCATACTCCACATAGCAAGGCACCTACCAGTGCGGGAGTCAAACTTGCAGAGTTTGTATTAATAAAGAAAGAACATTGAAATATATTGGACAACTTAAGAAATATAAAAACTACTTTAAAGTGGAACTAAACACTATTCATAACTATTAATAACTATTTTTACTCTTTATATGTATGTTTAATAGCATTGTCTACTCTTCCTGGTATATTTAGTACAAATTAGGTACATTTGTAGTAAAAAGTATGTGTGTGCCCTCTATTGGCCGCACCTGGCTGCAGCGGCGGAGTTTGAAAGTGAACCTGTTTGACTAATCACTTTGTTTCTCATCTGTCTGGACCCAGCCCCCTCCTGCCCCATTTAGCAATTGAAAATGTGGGTGTAGGGGAAGTTTAGGTGTTTAGTCCCGCTTTAAAAGGATCTTTACATTTTTTCTATTTTTCTTTTGTTTTAACAAATAGTATTGAACATTCCTGTGGTAAGAACTCAGCTTGAATAATTGCCAGTTAATTACAAGACTAACAGATGTTGAAAGAAAACCATTTACTCTCACATTATCTCCCTATGACTGGGAAGTTGTGGGCGTTGACCAAGGGTGTCATGCTAAGGTCAAACAGGCTGCTATTAACTTTTTCACTGCCGGTAATAAGTCCTTTTGATGGACATTTCCAACATTGGTAGGCAAAGAAATAAGAGTGATTTTTTACCTTATCTTACATTTATTTTCTGAACACAACGGCTACTGTAGGTCATAACCTGCACCAAAACTAAAGCAAGCAACAGCAGTCTCAGCTCACGACAGCCAGTCTCCCAAAACAGACCAGTAACTGACAAATAAAACCGTCACATCAACCAAATGTCACATACAAAAGCTTTTACATTGAGAACAACAAAAGCTGTCAACTCTGAACTAAACACAGCAAAATCTTAAAAGAGTTGCAGGCTTCTACACATCATTAACCAAATAAAGGGTGGAAATATGTTGACTGAATGCTTCTATAGAAAACATACAATAAAGCGTATTATTGATGAAGATTGCTTATGATTTTTTTGGCATTTCGATTTAATAATACTACAATAAGAAGCGCTTTAGAGGCTGTATAGTTCAGATGTTTGATAAAATGCAAAATACAAATAGAATTATGATGATTTTTATTGTCAACTAGTCACAATAAGTCGATTCATCTTCGCAACATTAGATTAGTTTTTTAGCCATGAAACTACTAAGGACCCCCGATGATTCTCAAAAAATTAGCTTCTTCTGACCCAAATAAGCCTTTATTTATTACAGTTTAAAACAAACATTCCATTGAAGCATCATTTTCTGCAGACCATGTAAAAACAAAACCATTTTAGCCCCTTGTCTATATTGGGGGCCTTTACTCTGTGGTCCACTTCACATAGATGCTTCCACCATTTACTGGGACAGCCGTGGATCAAGAGCTAGCCTCCCTTGTAATCGCCATGACCACAACAGCTGCAGCAGCGGTGGTGGGCGAGGCCGGACCGCGCCGTGCCAAACTGCTCCATGGGGGTTGTAGTTTTAATTTGGGATATGTGTGTGTGAGCCAGTTAATGACAGAGCAGAAGGGACTTGGGGTAAACAGAGGGCCTATTCATTACCCCACGCCTTGTACACACTCGTAAAATATGCTGCTATAGTATTTGGGACGAACTGTATGTGGGAAAGTTAGCAAGCTGAAGTACTATATTGTTTATGGACCATTAAGATGATTTGTTTGGGATTTTTTATTAGATTTTATGAATGCATTTTTTTTCTCTCTGTGTGGATATTGATCCCCAGGCTGGTCATACTCTTCCTGCACTAAATAAAGTCCATCAATGTGCAGTCTCAAGGCCATTTCTAGCCTTGTGGGATGCAAAAAAGTGTTAGGAGGCCTCTACATGCAAAATTACAAAATATCCTCATATCATGCATGATCGACTGGCAAAAACACACTTGAAGATGAAACTTTTGTCTATGAGGTCCCTGTTGGACATGGTCCCGTACAAGGTACAGAGAATGACGTGTCAGCTTAGGTGCACTATGGAACTTAGGTCCCCATGCTTGTCTCCATTACTTTTCCTGGAATGTTCCACAGGATAGCATTCTACATCTACATCTCCATGGAGACAAGCAGGTGATGCCACCAGGCCAAGTTCCATGTCAGATCTGTTGAGAGACGTTACATTTTTTTGAGCATTAAAAACACCTGTAACTGAATTAATATGTCTTGGTTAAGTTTATTGCCATAACAGCTGAACATGGGTGAAGAAAATAACAAGCAAGTGCGAACCCAGCTACCAGAAAAGTTACATAGAGAGCACCTTTAAGCATACGAAAATGGTCATTGTACTGTAACATGGACCACAAATATGGTGTGAGATGGTTTGATTACTTATTCTGATGCAATACTGAATTGGGTTAGCAATTGCATTCGTCCTACATAAGAAAATGAGAGTATGAAGATGAATGAGCAGTTACAGTTTTATGGCTCATATATTATGTTACTGGACAACGGGGGGCAAAGAGACTATGTTATAATTATTTTTAATACACTATTTAGTACTATTTGTTAGATCAGAATTATGATGGTAATGAAAAAACATCATTTGTGAAATCAGTTCACTAAGTATATTCATTAGTTTGTTATATTCTCCCCACCCCAGGGGATAGAATAGAAACACATCCTCTTTACTGTTTAATTCATTACAATTTTTTTTTTTTTTTTTTTTTTTTTTTTTTTTTTTTTTTTTTTTTTTTTTTTTTTTTTTTTTTTTTGTTTACACCAAAACAGTATATAATCATTATCCAGTCTTAGTTTGGATTGAGTTGAGCAATGCAGAGGAGCGGCAAACCTAACTTATGGTCAAGATGAAGCACTCAAATGAGAAGAAATTGTCCTTCCTTTTCTTATTGACTTTTAGTTTTAAAAGTGAAGAATGTTTAGTCTGTTCTGGCGAAGTCTGAGCATTCTAACTAATCATCACATTTAAAGCAACACACATTCAAAATGTCAAAAACATTTAGAATATTATCATTAACAGTAAAGAACTCAACTCACAAGTAACAGTATTACCACATTAAACTGAACTCAAACTTGGATTAAAGCTGTTCTTTTGTATCGCCAACCATTGCTTTCATTGAATTTTTTGCTCTAGAAAATTGCACTTTTCCAAGGCGGCCATCCTCCACGGACATGACATTTTCAAATCTGATGGTTTTGACTCTTGAGGCCACTCTGCGTTATCAAGAATAACTCAGATGAAGAATGTCGAGGGGTTGAAAACACGGACCAGGAGACGGGGAAGTTAAGCAAGAAAAAAGAAAATGTAAAATACCCTGGACAGGCTTGAAAAGACGAGCTTTGTGAGGGACAGAAAGGTGAGGTTATAGTGAGAATCTCAGCTCTTCAAAACCAGGCCACGTGTTCATTATTTAGGTGGGTAAAACAGAAACTTCCTCTGAATCATTTATACACTATTTTCGTTTAGATAGTGAAAGGCAGAATGGGTACTTTCCAATGGTCAGGGAGAAATCAGATAACTATAATAATCATATAACCCAATCATTTGTGAGTGTACGTACGCAAAAGGCTTCTCGTCATCATAGACATACTGCTGACAAATGATTTTTAGAGAGTAGGTAGCCACTTCCATCATGTGATTTTCTCTCCAGTTGATCTGAAATCCGTGAAAGTGCAATCACTGTGTTCTACTACTAATATGGCGAAATGTACTAATGACCAATGGATTTATGGTCTTCTTTGGTATAGCAATATTGAGCTAAATATATTTTTAATGTACTGATGATAGTGATGAATAATGTGTCCCATATTACAAAAAAATAAATGAAAAATGGGCCTAATTATTTAAAATGTAATATATCAACACATCACATCAAAACGCAACTCGATCTAAAATGTGAGGTATCCACTGAGCTCATATACAAATCAACAGTGATCAATTCCCTGTCTGTCCTGTGGGATATCGTCATTATATAGCCCAGAGCTTCTCACAATTGTGCTCAGACTTCATCACCATGTCATGGGCTCCTCAGAACAGCACTATTTGTCAAATCACATCTGACGCATTATGACCATGCCTCAACACCAGCCACACTGTGAGTGACAGTGGAGCTGGAATCCCAAGGTTGTTTATGTACAACATCATTTGAATAGAATCATGTAATGAAATGATGCTTTTGATAAAAGACAGTGAAATCAATTTACTTTTTGGAAAATTTGGAAGGCATAGATGTTGACAAAGTTGTAGGGGGTGAAAAACATTTGAATGCTACATTGCCAGGCTACAACTTTTTGTCCAGTTTGACAGATTTTACTTTTGGCTTTACCATGGATCAGATGTGGACGACTGAGGGATTACACACGACTTTAGGCAATGTTTGTGAAATACTGACCACTAAAGCCTCATACTTTACTCTATACTTGCTCAAAATAGTTTGGAGGTTTCTCGTTGATTAGCAGCTGAAAGTTCACTTTTCTTACGAAACGTTCGGCACAATAGAGGGAGTGGTATAGTCAGACCGATTTCTTTTGACCCTAAGTTTTTTGTCAAAAAATAACTAATCTTGACCATAACCACTAGCCTTTCATTCATAAGATAAATGAAACATTCTTCTGTTTGCTGTAGCCTGTACAGTGAGTGAGGGCCCATAAATGGACAAAACACTCCTCACATGTTTATTTTCGACCATATCCTTTTGGGTTGTCCTGCTGGAACATGTTATGACAACAATCTTTGCCGGAAAACAGTGGGCTTCCTGTCGCGAATAAGCCTAAAAGTCTACAACAGTGACAGATGTGCCCAAAAATGTGAGCAGACTGTAAAGTTTGGGGAGCTGGAGCAAAACGAAGCAGCAAAACTCAAATTTGTATGTAAAACTACACTGCAGTGATGGAGTTATGTTTAAGTAACCGTCTGGTGCATTAAATAACAGTATGTGGATGTAATTCCAAAATACAGATTTGGGTCTTAATTGGATTATGATGACGACAAGCCCGTCATGGTGTATTATTTAGTGAGAGCAGGCGAGACCCCCGGGGCTGAGCCAAAGAGTACGAGTGGTGGGGATTTGGTTATTAGTGGACAGACTGGAGCAATGGACCAGCTTCCTGCAGAGATAAGACTCTCTGAATCACAGGCTCAATTATTGGGTGTTTGAACTGTACAGCACAGTTGGAAGGGGATGGGTTAGGGTTAGGAAATACACGCTTCTGTTTGCAAAATGGTGGTAATGTTTGAAAGGTGGGCTATTATATTAAGGGTAATTTTCGAAAAGAGTTGTCTATTGCTGTGCCAACTACATTTTCAAAAAACTGTATAATCTCAAACTGCAAATAAATTAATGAAAATATTACTTATTAATAAAGTTTTGTGACAATGTTCCCAGTATTATTCTATATAGACTAACAGCTGTGTACATTCTAACACAGATTATTTTTGAGACTAAATATGTTTAATCACTAGTGCAATGGGAAATTAAGAAACTATATAAATGCAAAATGAAAACACAAAAACAACAAAATAACAAAAAACAAAGTGATTGCACTGATGGCTATGCTGTTGGCCGTATGAATAGGTAATTTACGAGAGGGAAGTTGTGAGCATTGCCAAAATGGCTATGCAAAGTTGCCTGAATTTTAGGTGTATCACAATTTACTTAAAAGTAAGTACACACCATACTAATGATTTTGCCTATGTCTCCTGTTTTCTATCATATCTATCTACCATGACTAACCCAAATTTAAAATGGCAGTTTTAAGCTACTATCACATGAACCTGACAAACTATGAGTTGCTGTAGCCGAAGAGTTCCCGCTGTGCACTGGTGGGGACCCTCCTCAGAGGAAAGCTCCTGTCCTAACTCTTCTTTAAGATGTGGTGCAGAGCAGCTCTTAATGATGTGGTCTTGTCACAGTGTTGGCATCGAAACGCTGTCCCCTGCAGCTTCTGTTGGCTCAAATAAAACAGGAGTCAACACATCTCCCCCGGCTATGTTTCTTCATGTCTGTGTGCTGTTTGTATGTGGCTAATTTTTAGAATGTGGACATTTGAAATAGTCTGTGGAAAACTACTAGATTAAGAAGGTGCTTTAGCTACTTTTACTGTCTTAGTAGCTGTTCATTTTCATTTTTTTAGTTTGCAGTGGTCCATAGTTATTCTTCACTTACCCTTATGCATTCTTAACATCCTAATTATTCCCAAGTTATAAGCATATAAGCACTTTCCACATATTTCAGAGGGCCAAAAGCGAAGATTTTCCATTGCTGTTAAGATAACAAGAACTATATACTATACTTTATATGTATATACATATAAAAATAATAATAAAAAAAAAAATATTTAAAAAAATTTATATATATTATATTAAAAAAAATTATACACACACACACACACAACACACACAATATACTATATATAATATATATATCTATATATATATATATACCTATATACTATATATTATTATATATATATAATATATCTATATATATAATATATATATATTATATATATACAGATATAATATATATATATCTTGACCATAACCATATATATATAGCATATATATATATATGATATATATATATATATAGTATACTATATATATATCATATATCATATCTATATATATATATAGATTATATATAAAATACAAATTATCATTCATCTCAGTCTCATTGCTGTCAATCCCAAACCATAAGGCCGCACAGCAGGAGAGCAAACCCTCCGCTCTGGTCGTACAACGTCTCCACTCCATGAAAGTCTGGTCTGTCTGCCGTCACAAATTGTACAAATACATGTCAAATTCCTCAGATTCCTCCTTGAAGCTCTCAGGCAGCACTAAAATCAAACCTCTGTGTCTCCCCTCACCTGTCCCCAGCACCCTAAGGTGTCAGTCAGACCTCCAGAACAGGGTGGTCTGCGGGGGCGTCACGTTAACTGTCAGCTCTGTGCTTCTGTGACAGTAAATGAAGCCGTGTCAAATGGAAAGTGTTGTTAGGATTGTTGCAATCAGGTTGTCAACTGAAAGTAAAATTCTCTTTGAACAAATAGGAGGTCCCTCTGATATACGTAGGATGAGACTTTGGTTGGCTGAAATGTAAAAAACGCAATGCAGTGAAATAAGGGTAAAGTTATTTGTTAAAGTCCCACTTTGTAACTTGCTTTTGAGAGTCTACACCACCCTGCTCGTTCCCATGGAGATATATTATTGCTTTGCCTGGGATTGTTACGCGCGTTTCATATTGAACTTAAATTTTTATGGAGACAGGCCACATTACTGGTCGGCTTTGTGGAGAAGGTGATGACCCCGCTTGCAGCAAAGGTGCATGTTTTTTCAAGCATTTTTGAGCAAATAAGCATCTGTGTGAAAAATACAGAGAGATATCATACTGGAAACCAGAGCATATAGCACACAGGCTTTTTCACACATGAATTTACATATAAATGTACAAATACATATTCCAGACTTTCAGTGCATGATAAGCCGCTATTTGACTATATCCCACCACAGCCTAGCCTGTTTGAAAAGCTCAATTGTGCATTTTTCCTCCCTGTGCATTAAGAACAAGAGACTGCAGGGCCTTAACTGCGATTGCAAACGCCAATGTCCAGATGTTAAATCCCAAATAAATTCGCCCTGCATGGGTTTTAACTCTTTGCATTTATCCCCTGTCTCAATCTCAAATCTGCCAATGCTCTGTGGCTTCCAGTTTCCACGCTGTGTTTTATGTGCTACTACATCTGACCCAGGGTTGGCACAGGCTGTGGCTTTTGTATCTCAGTTTCGTGTGGAAACCTCCTGTCTAAGGCCTCCCCTGGTGTACCATCGTGGACGTTAAGATGCTGACTGATTATAAAAAGTGAAATGGGAGAACATTCCTAATGGTCAGAACAGAGCTATGCGGCTGCACAGCTGAGGCCAGTTGGGAAAGAGGAGAGTGGGGCAGGAAATTAGCCCGCGGTGAGTGGCAGGGGTCAGGGGGGCAAACGTGGAAGGACAGCCTGTGTAGTCCGTGTGCAGGCAGGGAGCAAGTTCGATGAGCATATAACATAATAAAATGATGTTAATATTGAATGTTTTTACACACATAAGTACCATAAGCTAATGTTTACCCACATTGTGCATGTACCCCATGGAAACATGATGATGGGGTACATTAAAATGCAAATTAATGGAGAACTCTGTAATTTTTTAACCCTAAGTTCTTTTAGCAATTCAAACACAGAGCACTGCCAACCTGCAAAATTGGGAATAGTAGCAGAAAATGTGTACATCATAGATTCATTTGTGGTACTGAAAATACAACTAACATTCCTGAAATCAAAGAAATACACTATGTAGCTTCAAACTGCATGGTATTGGTAAGAATCAAAGAAAACATCTCTCCTAAATATATGCATGTCTCTAATTATTGATGAAAAATGCTAAATTAAAGTTGTATTTGTTGTGTACTTTTTACGTTGTGTACTGTACAGTTTTGATTGGACCATGTATCGGAATAGGCCTACATTGCCAAAATACTTTTAATACAGGTAATCAGTATTCTGTAAACGCATTTTCAAAGTATTCTGCCCAT
Organism: Periophthalmus modestus; assembly: GCA_019594935.1. Lineage (NCBI taxonomy): Eukaryota > Metazoa > Chordata > Actinopteri > Gobiiformes > Gobiidae > Periophthalmus > Periophthalmus modestus. Next base: position 27,018,099 of record JAIEZT010000013.1, on the reverse strand, counting down.
CACTGCCAACCTGTCTATGCAGTTAGTTAGCTGTACTTTCTTGACTTTTTTCTTGCTTTTACAACGATGTAGCATTCATAATCTTCCCCATGCAAAGTGAACTATCCTGCAAACATAAAATAATAAAACTTCTCAGAAACTACACTACTTTTAGCCAATGCAACTTTCATGAACAACCTCATAGGCTCCTCAAAGAGCGGAGAAGCCCAGCCAGATCTGTAACGTGACCCGCACTGTCTCTTTAGCTCAAAGTGTTGTAAACTTTGCAGAGTCGGCCATGCACTCAAGGGTTTGTTGGCCCAGATTTGTGAAGGCAGTAGTGGTGCTGTTTAGCTAGCCTGGCGGTGAGAGCGGACAGCTGAACCAGTCCCGGGACGGGGCGCAGAGGGGGGAAGGGTGCAGTTCGCATTAGTGTAGCCAGCTTGAGGCGGAGAGAAAATGAATGTAACTGCAGCTGCTGGAGCTTCATAGAGAACACAACACAAGAAACTGATCCTGTCTCGGAAATTAACCCCCAGTTTAATCTCCTCACTGACCTGTGCAGAAGGGCCATGGAAAGTCATATAGAGTCTGTGCTACTCAGTATTAGGGAAGTGAGTATTTGAGCAGACTTATTTCAAAATCAATTGTCTTTCTTGTGGTACAGCAATTTACATTTACTTCAGTCCAATCAAATAATCACAATTTCATATTTTTTGGGATATTTTGCTCATGTATTATTATTATTTTATAAGAGAATATGTCTTCCAAATTCTGAAAGTTTCACATTCTTGCAGATTGACAACTAGAGACTGCAGTTTGTATTTATTTTGTGATAATAGTATGTCATGGCATATACATTATAGATCATAAATTCTGTGTTCAGCTTTTATCCAGTTTTGGGTTAATATTAACAACATTCAACAAGGGGAGGTGGAAGATGGTCTGCTCCCCAAAGAATCACAGTGATGACCCTGCCTGATGCTACTGATAACAACTCTGCCATCTTAAAATTCATGGATGTTCCACCCAGTCTTCATATGACTAATGACTTATTCTAGTAAGACTCTAAGTCAGTCTATATTTAAACCCAAGTATGAAGATGATATTTTTCCTACCCCTTCCCATCTAATAATATAGTTGCACTTGTTTTGTTACCTGCCCAGGACTGCAAATGCAAATTAGCTTTGTAGCTTTAATCCATCATATTTACATTTGTTTAATACAGATGTTCATTAAAGGTACCATCTATAAGTAGCCCTGTTGTAATTCTCACATATCAGTCAGGCTTCACACCTGGTATCTACTAGTAAGAAAAAAAATGAATATACTTACAGATGGTAGCTTATTGTCCCTTTTAAATACATTATAATGTGATTGAAACACAATATCTCTGTTTTGTTTTGTTTGTTCATAAATTGCCCTGAGACATACAAAAAAGTCCAATATGTCTTCTGTTTTGTAAGATTTCATACATACAGTTCTGGAGGTCAGGTGTCTGTGGTCTGTACTCCTTTTGTTTATGCATTGCAGAGAGATGTAGAAGGCACACATTTAAACTCACTCCAGTGCAGAGGATAGGAGAGCCTCGTTGACCCTGTTAGTCACACAGCACTTTACCCGAGCCAAGTGCACAAACAAATCAGACTAAGAGCTGCAGTAAAGACAGGAGATTAATGCACAGTCCAGAGCCCCAGACCTGCCCTCTCTGTTTCCTTACCTTGGTTTAGAAATCATGGGTATTTAATTTTACAATAACAGAACAAGTTTTTGGCAGTTGACAGTACTTCCAAATCCTGAATCATTAAGTATTAAGTGTGAGTCTTAATAAAAGTATTTTAAGTATCAAATTTGGATTGTCTATAATTTTAATTATCTATAATTTTCTGTCAAAATTATCCATTTTTGTGAAGCCCTGTGCAGTGAGAGCTGTGGTGATGATTTATACAAAAATAAATTGTATTCAATAGTTAATTACATTGTGGAAAATTAAAGTTTAGTGAATAAGGATATTAGGATCTACATAAAACAAGCTCAACAGCCAGCTACTTTTTCTGGGTTCTTCTTTAAAAATCATAACATATAACAGTTTATTTGTATCTGGACTAGCACATGACAACAACATCTTAATTTTGTCTGTTTATTTAATGTTTTATGCGTAGTTTCTGCAAGTGAAAATAACATAGCTATTTCAATGTAATGAAAGGAGGAATTCTCTGTTTTGTGGGAATATGTATCCTGTGTTTGCAAAAAGGCTAGAAAATACCCCTAAGTTTTCTAGGAAAAAAACAAAAAAACCCAAACATCTTAATCTAGTTTGAAGGTTAAAAGATACAAGGAGACACACCACAATCTGTATCACAAAACAATTTAATTTACAAATATTTTTGTTACAGTGCACATGACACAAAATCACAGCTGGGAGATTCTCAAGAACCTCAAATACAAACTATTAAAACAAGGCAGAATAATTAACACATACAGCATAGATAATAAATAATATATTACTTTTACATACATACACTGCGATATGGCCGCTCTGCTCCTTATGGCAGAAGTCTGTGTTGGACCCTCTGGGAAGTATTGACCTGAATAACTAGAAAACACCATATGGATTTGCTGCTCAAGACTCTCAAAAAACTGCTACTAATCCCAGAGTTTATTGGTCCACAGAACGTTTCCCACTGGCATTCAATGAGCATTACAGCATTGGATTGTCCTTGCAAAATGGTCCTCGTGCACCCCAGTAATGTCCCTGTATTTTAACTGTACTGATACTTAAAGGGCCTGTACCCGACCCCCCCCCCCCCCATTTGTTTGAGCTAAAATTGTACAGATATATTGTATAAGCAGCTTTTGCAGTCAAAATATGGTGCATGTTGTCTGTATGTAATTTATCAAGCATTTTATTGTCTCATAATCAGGAAATGCACGTTAGCATGCTAGTTCTTGTTAGCTTTATCACCACAAGAAAACTCTTAGTGCAGTGAATTATTAAGATGCTCAGGATGCTCTGTTTTTGACCTTTAAAAAGAAATAACCACATTTTAGATAACAATTTTGTGTGGATTTCTGTATACTTTTTGGTATAAGAAGTTATGGTGATACATCATATCTGTGCACAGTATGAGTCATGCAATGTGATATAACTGCCAATGATAGTTTTATTGCTGTGTTTGCCTGATATGTACAATCTCCTGTACAATGTATTCTACCTGATAGTGAGATTACTGGTCTTTATCTTAATTTTACAACAGCCCTCTTATACATACACGTCTATGTACAGCCTATGAAATCATTATCATAATTGAGTGTATTCATAATTTCCATGGATTAACCCAGAAAGTTGTATCTTTGACATAACATCTCGAGATGGCTGAGTCCCTTTGTGCCAGGAGGACGGACAGTTCAACATGTGCTAAGCTGAGTGAAAATGTGTGAAGTGACAGCTAGTTCCAAAAGATATGAGAAGATGGATTGAAACTGTATTGGCGCGCGACCATATTGATGGATTACACTGGTTCCCTGAGTAAGAAGAAATGGAGCTGACAGGTTGACCAAGGCCGAGCAGGAAACAACGGAAAATTTATCAGCAAGTTGTGGTGGCAGTGCGTTGAGTATCAGCTGTTGCTAGCATCATTTTTAGACAACAGTAACCATGCAATGTAACATGCAATGTTGGTGATCTATTCATAGATGAAAACGTGACATATGAAAGATAGCCAGTGTGATAGCATTTATAGAAAAAAAGGAGTGGAGGTTTAGGTCCTTTGCTGAACTTGGAGTCCGATGCTTGAGTGGCCAACATTCACATAACATAAATAGTTTATGATGATAAAACAAATGCACCAGTATATTATATATGAACCTATGAATCAATGTGAATGAAAGATACATATTAAAACATCCGTGATCAATAATTTGTCTGCTTCTTAGCTGCCAAGAAGATAGTATTTAAAAAGTCCAAGCACATATTCTGATCCAATTAAGATGGTTTCACAATAGCTACTGTCCTAGTATTGCAAATAAAAACATACACTGAGTTTGTGGTTGTGGTTTGAATAACTACAACTTGTCCTGGTTTATTAGCATTAGCTTTTAACGAAACAATGACAAAAAATAATGTAATCTTACGCATACAGTTAATCATTTCCTCCATGCATTGTGCAACGTGACCTCCACTCCTCCTTTACTGTCAATGCGTGAAACTGATGTGTATGGCCTTTAATGGTTAAGTACCACAGAGACATTCTTAGGATGTCATTTATATAAGTATAATCCTGTTTTTCCAGTCAGCTTCATCACCTCATTTCATTATTATAAAAAAGCTGTAACATAAATCTTTCATACATCATACACACACTGTTCTTAGGTGAGGTTCAGGTTTTTCCGATTGTCAAGACAGTCACCCTGCTTTCAATCAAGGACATGTGAAAAGCCTATTGGTTGATATGTGGAAGATAACCTTCAGTTGAGTTAAATCCCAATGCACCTGTTCCTCAGTCACTCTCTCAGTTCATTTATGTGGCTGTGTCAAAACCCAGACAGCTGTGTTGTAGTCAAACAAGGGAGGCATTCTGTCCACAGTGCCGTTCTGGACGCTGTCTACTGTCCAAGTAAATCCTCGTGAAGGGCTGCTGATGACACTGGGGGGAAGTGCTGCTGTTGCTGAAGTTGTTGCCTCTCGACCTCATTCAGATTGGGGCATGGCCTGCCTTTGCCCTGCTGTCCGTTTGCCCAGATGGGTAAGTAAAAGCTGCCCTTTGACACCTTTGCTCCTCCTTTTTTTTGGCCTTTTGAACAAATCGCCCTCAGTCATCTCGGGCCAACCTGGTCGTCTTTCAACAGCTTGTCTCTATCGGGACGTACACTGCGAAGGAACTTCTTAAAATGTTTGTAGTGAGCGTGAATTTCCGACAAAACTCTCCTGAGATCTGCTTAGGCGCATCTGCTGACTATCGAGTTTGTCCGGCATCCCGTTCCCCTTCTTTGCATCCTCCATCCTCATCTCGTCTTCTTCCATGTCCTCTCTTTCCACTTCTTCCGGGAGGTCGAGCCAGTTTCCAACAAGATCGGCAAAAAACATTATCACCCAAAACTAGAGGTTTGCGGTTGCGACACTGGTTTCATAAGCGAAGAGGTCCAGTCGCTCGCGTCGTCTGCTGCTTGTCTTGGTTGCATTCACTGTCCATAGATGGTCCTTCTTTTGAAAGACTGTATAAAATGCCAGGAAGATCCACAACTTGGGAGCGGCGCTGGCCTTGTTGTTTGCGAATATGGCTCGGGTGGGGTGGGATTTCCAACAGTTGGTCCACAAAAGTCCACTTGGGGAGCTGTGTATCCCGACCAACGTTTTGGAATAGACTCCTGGTTACTTGCACTTCTTGAACTTCTACTACTACCACTGTCAGACTCAAAACTTGATGACGATGTGGTTGAGGTCCCCATACTGCTTTCCCACTTTGGACATGCAGTTACTTTCTCTGCTCATTGTGGTGTTTCCGCTCACTAGGCTTGGTACCGGGCTCGGGTTGGTTTCTGGCAGCATGCTGTGGTCAAACCTGAGGCCTTTCCCTGAAGTGGTGTCCGGGACGTGTGGTATTCCACGATTGATGGGGCGTCCCGTGATGTCGAGGTTTTCGAGAGCGGTTTGGACCTGGAGGAGCTTGAGTTTCTTGCAGCGCTCCCATCATGGAGTTTCATCTGCGCGTGTAGCCATCTCTCCTGCTTCTTTCATGGACAACTGCAACGAGACACAAAGGAAATACAGATTAGATTGGAAGGCTAAGACCTCTGATCAGCGAGAACCCATTTCATCCATCAAACTGAAGAGACGCCACCCCCTTTTTGTAATTTCCCAATGCAATTTGTCTGCCTATCCATAAGATTGCTTTTCTGCGTTGCTCTAACCTTGTTGTTTAATTATGAGTCATGTGACCCAGTTTTGGATGACATGCCAGAGTCCCATATGGCAAGCTGTGAGGGAGGATCCAACTACTGACAGCTGCAAAATAGACCAAAGCTTCATTTTTTTTTCAGACTTTATGTAATCTTCCCATCTTAGTCCCCTTTGCCTTTCCCTGTTCATCTCACTTTTAAGTTCTTTGTTACGGGGCTCAGTGCAGCAGCGGTAATCATAGCCTCTCCTTTTATTCCGCGCCTCTCTCATCTCTTTAAGAGTCAGTGTCATGTGACCTGAGTAACCGTCTTCTCCTGAAGGCAGACAAAACGCCTCCAGGCATCGACTTGACCTTTGCTTCAGCTCGTACAGACCTGATTTTTAAATGTGGTTTTTGACCCAGACTTTCAATCACGTCATACAACAGGTTTATAGTCATCTAGGATTAATGGGATTTTCCGACAGTTTTATGAGCAAATTAATATGATGATTAATTTACTTTTTACTATTAAACTTTACTTTACTTTTACTATTAAACTTCACAAATACTAATGTAATGTATTTTTTTAATTTTAAACCTATCTGTAATTTCTGTCAAATGCTATTAAATGCAACACAAGTCAGTACAATCATTATACAGTTGAATGTACAATGTTCAAATGAATGACAGTTGCTATTTAAAGCAGTACCCGTTATGTTGTTTTTCTGCAATATAATATCTGAGCCATTGTGCAATCTATCTGTTTATATAGAACTGTCATTCAAAGACAAGAAAATGCCTGCAGATGTCATTACGTGCCAAAATGAGGAATGGAAAAAAGTATGTCGTTAAGCAAAGGTGCCAACAATTCAAACACAACTTGCGGCTGTACTATCAATGAACTATCAATCATTTACCCCTGACAGAGAGATTTACATACAAAAACAGCAATTTGTAATACAGATAAAACCCAATACTGAAACCCAACTCCTACCTTATTAAGAGAAACCTCAGTGGTAGATTCATGCTCCTCAGCCTAAGTCTTGTTCATATTCTGCACCTGAGTCTATCACTGTCTCTCACCTTTCAAACCCATCACACAGCCTGCCTCTTTATGTATTGTCCACCAATGACGGCAGACCACTTGACCCCTAACAACCAATCAGTAACGTGTGTCTAGACTTTAATCCCCAAATGGAAGTGATGGGTAGGAGAGGAGGGGGCGGGATTTTCAGTCAAGCGGAAAGGCATTAACAATGAGACAGCAGTGAGAGTCTGCCGGGTGTACAGGGGACAGTGGGGAGGGGGTGATGTTTGTATGGGTGTATGAAGTGGGGGTCCCATGCCATATGTTTGAATGTTCAAGAGGGGACTATTGACGGATTCAATTATATGTGACACCACATGAGGAGGAAAAGGGTGGGGTTATTACGTAGTAGTAGCAGCAGTAGTAATGGATACTTAATCTTAGAGGAGCACTGATTGAACTCTCAGTGGGAAAAGTAGCAGTAAAAAACAACTGACAGACTCAAACAGTGGATAAGCTCTGTGAGAAATAGAAATGTGCTGTTTGCAATTCACTCAAAATTAAATATTTGATCATGAGATCACATTAACTTTTATAATAAGTATGGAGTATATAGTAGGTCTGCAACAATTTATCGACTAACTGTGACTGGTTGACAATAAAAAAAATAATCGTAGTCTTATTTTGATCATTGTAATTGTTATCTGGACTCTGCAGACTTTAAAATGCATACGAAAAATAAAAACAGCTGCATTATTAAATCAAAATGTCATACTCATCATAATGTCAGATTTTTTTTAAATTATACACTTTATTTGTAAATATTCTCTATTTAGAGGACTTTAGTCACCATATTTTGACATTTATTTGGTTAAAAATGTGTTTTGAAAATCTAAATTTGCTATAGAAATATGACTAGCCGTGTACTAAAATAATCATTAGTTGCAGCCTTAGTACATAGTTGTGGTCTGTTGAGTAGTATACACTGCGACTTTAATAATGGCATTCAAAGTTTTGCAGATCTGGATCTTGCTTATTTGCATAATGACAATGTTTTTCTTGCATAAAAATTGGCTTATGGATCAAACAAATCAGAATGAAGATGTAATATGTGTAGCAGTGTTATACTGTATCTCTTATGAAGCACTGATTTTCTAGAACGTGATAACAAAAAGATAGTAAATAAGTAACATGATTTTTCACATGGGAAAAACAACCTGGATAAATTGCTTTGTTATTTACTATATTCAAGTCTGCTAAACACATTTGTAGACTGTCAAAATATACTTCCTGGAAATCCTAGTGCATCCTTATTCATTACTGCACCTCTCTTGCAAAGAGGGGCCCATTTTCTCCACTGTAGCATATGGTTGAGTAGGAGCACTGGGGCGTGGACAGCCTCCCATAATAAGCCTATCTCTGCACATGTTGCCCACAAAAGCTGCACTTTGGATCTCTAAATTAGCCCGTCGAGTTAGCTGCAATTACTGCCAGTCCCTTGCCTTGTCTCCTACCACCTTCCCCATATCCCATTAGTTCCCATGGCTAATCCTGGTTTACCTTCTCCACATCAGAAAGTCAACAATGCCCAAAACATAACAGATCTGTATCGCTGCCACGATTGGTGTTGTGCTGGCAAGATAAGCAGACGGATTATCGTGCTCACACTGAACGCATTAGAAGTGTTTTTGAGATTTCATACCCCACGGAGCTTAGACCCCCTTACAGACTGAATGACAGACACCTGTTTGCACAAGCTCTCCAAAAGCAGCCTAATTTCATTTTTGCACGCAACTATTCTTGTGCATTTGCTTGTGGTTATCTCATTGTTATTGATTTAACCAATGTTGCTTGTTAGGTTCGTTTGATGATGTTTTTTTTCAAAATGCAATCTTTAGCAACTCTCAAAGATCATTTTACATATGTAGTTTTAGACATAGATTCAGAACACATATGGATCAATTGTTAAATACAGATTCCAGCCATTCACTACAACTTTAATTAATACTTAACTATTGTATAATGTCATAGGTAGATTATGTGCAATTCTGATAGGGCTCTCAATGGACTTTGCATTTACTAGTGTACACTACTAGAACTACTACACTACTATAACACCCAAGTATTCAAGTTCACCAGCATTTCTATTTTGAGATAACATTAATAATTCACACAGTGCCCGAGGGATCTAACTCATGTACAAACTATTGTCCTATTATTGCACCTTTACCAGGTCAAGTAACCCAAGGCGCTGCTGCTTTGCCATTTTAAACCACTGTGGCCCAAATGTGTCATCCTCTGCTATCTCCATTCAGTGTAGCCTTTTAAAATGAAGATGTAGTTGGACACAGATGTTGTGGTTCATGCGAAGCCATGTTTTGAGATGGTGCTAATCAGCTGCGCTCTCATTAGGGGGCAGATACAGAGCACCCCAGGGTCTTGGTTTAAACGTAGATGTGAAAGAAAATGCCTGACTTGTCTAAATGAATGGGGAATTTAAAGAGGACTTGAGGGCTGCAGGGAATAGTTGAGAAACAGAGCGGCAGTAATATTTTATGTTTATTTAAAGGTCATAGACAAAAGTGACTTTTCGGAAATTTTGCATAGTGCATGTTGAATGCTCATCAAAAAACAGTTGTGTTTTGTTTCATTTACTTGTTTGGTCACCCATTTGCTACGTAGAAATGCTTAAAGATGCCATATGTTTGTTTCTATGGTGATGTTTTAGCTGGAATATTCCACAGTATCTCAATGAAGCAGGTGGTGCCACTAGGCCAAGTTACAATGCAGATCTGTGAAGTGGCAACCTTGCTCGTAGTAAGCGAATTCATGTTTTTCAAGGTGTTTCTGGCAATTAAAACACCTTTAATTAAATCCAAATGAAAGATACATAAGTTTAATGGTTAACTGTGAAACGTTCTAGGCAAAGCAATAACATCTCCAGGGAGAAACCAAAAAAGTAACACAGTGCGCCTTTAAATTAAGCCAAGGAAAAAAGTGAACGTTGTTGGATAAAAGGGATTAGCCCACCAAACTGTGTCCAATCCCCCAGCCCCGCTCCTTCTCTGACACAGTGTGAAGTCGCCTACACAGACCTATTACCATTAGAGCTCACATACTTCAAAGTAAAATGGACAATGGGTGGCAATCTTGACTTATCACTGAATAGAGGTCTACTTAAAAGTTATATTCATTCTAACCATGGTCACCGCAACAGAAGTGGGTCATCGCCTGAAGTTATAATGAGTCTGTGAGGACAATAGAGTGAATTTGCAGAGCTAGAAATTCCCACAGAAACAATAATTACAGCAGATTGTGGCAGGTCTATCTATTGTCTATGCATATACGGACACCTTAGCCTTGTTTATTTCTGTTTTATAAATAAACACTACAGCCTCATTTCCACTGGTTTGCTGTGGAGCAGATCGGTAGGGGTCGTAAGTGTCTGTCTGAAGTGAACAGTACCGCCCTATTTGAGGGGTCTGAAGTGGACCCTGGAGGACACTAGTTCCGACAGAATCTGGGGACAGAACGGTTTGACTCCAGGCGTTAACAACGAAACAAGATTTTTGGACAAGAGAGAATGCAGAGTCAGGCAAAAGCAAGACAGCAAAAAGAAGTTATAAAAATAAAATAATCTCTCACCAAACACTGACTTGATCTTGTGATAAACCACTGTATTCCCGGTTATGGAAACTTAAACGTTAAGCCGACATGCTCTGAAAACAAAGCTAGCACGAATGCAACAGTTTCCTGTTAGTTGCTGAAATTGGTGTTATAATTATGAGATACAATTTGGATTTTGTTCATTAAGAAAACATGAGTTATGTTTGGGTGGCGTCAGTGTTTCACGGAGCAGAGCCCGGAGCATGGAAATGCAACTGGGCTGGAGGGACCAACAACAAACAGACATGCTCCAAGGCAGCACCAAGCCAATGGAAAAGAGACTTTCGGCACAGTGTAGAGGCCCCACTGATGGTCCAAAATACCACTTGATATGGTGGTGTGGAGTGGAGTTGTTTAAATGTGGCTAAAAACAATAGCTGTGTATGATCATCGGAATGCGTCTGGTGAAGATATGGGATAAAAATGAGGCCATCATGCAGAGGGATCAAGGGTTTGGACAGCCCATATGCGCGCTTACTCATGTGTAAATACTCCAGGCATGTTTTTGATGAGGAAATAACATTTTATGGTTAAAAGTTCTAAAAAGCTGCCAAATGTATTATATGACCCTTGCATAGATATTTAATTAGGGTTTGGTAAAAGTATTGAAAATCTGATAATAATAAAAAAGCAAGCAAAATAAAAAGCAAGCAAAAAAACAAAAACAACAATTTAAAATAATTGATCTTTCCTGAACATTTTTAGCTTGATCAGAACTAGTAAAAGACCACATGGTAACAACAAAAATGAATGATTAAATGATTGTATCAGTATGGGAATGAAGCCTATTCTTTAGTATCAAAATTTGGTTTACATTTTTACGTTACAGGATTTACAACAGTGACTACTTTGATAGTTTCTCTGAGCGTGTCGATGGCTTCTGAAGGCACCCTTTGACATGCAAACACGTGAGTATATAAAGCATGCTGTCTGTTCAGATACAGGGCTCTGCTGTCAATGTGGTCTTGTTATTATCAGCTTTGGTTTAAATCTGCCATGCGAACAGAAAGCCTCACTCAAGTCTGCACATGCCAAGACTAAATGAAGTCACTGTCTTTTGAATGTGGCACATTTATGAGTTTGCATGTGAAAAACTCTATTATTAGCTCAGGAATAAACATATAAACAAGCACCATGACAGTCTGCAACTTTCTCTGGGGTAAAAAAGACCATTCATGCTTTATTAGTTTGAAAGGAAATACCCAGTCCAAGTTTATCACTCCCAAATAGCCTTCCTGTTTAGAGGAAGCCTTGTCAGTGGTAGCTACAGTACACCACCATTGGGCAGCACCTCTCATTAAAATGAATGGAGGTTTTGTGCAGGTCAAGGGCAGGTGTAGGAGAGGCCAGTGGTTTTACAAAGGGGGTTGTGTGTGTGAATCCGCCCCAGGACTTTCTATGGGTCATAAATGGTGTCCAGAGATGGAGGAAATAAACAACAGTGGTCAGACAGAAAAGAGACTCTTTGAAGAGGGAGAGGGTACATGCTGCCTTAAGGGACTATATTCAGGATGGATAAGTGTGGTGCCAAAATGTGTGTCCTTGATGGGATAAAAGGATAAAAGGCACATGCAATATTTCAGTTTTATTTTACATTAGCTAAATCTTGTTTTCGGTAATTGACCATGCAATCAAAATTTAGATGAGAAGAATTCAGAATTGTAGGTATAAATGAATCAACCCCAAAGTTCCAATCGTAACTGACTGAATAAAATATTTCAGTTAAATCCCAAGCACCTAACTTTTTAGCCAAAACTACTAAACTAAAATAAATAACTAAAATAAAAGAATATATTATAATTGTGGATGATTTTACTGCACTATAAAAACATGCAAGCTTGCATCTCCACAAACATGACTCAAACCTGGCCTTCACCAGCTTGTTGCCATGGAAATTGACTTACTTACTTTTGATAAAATGTTCCAATGTATGGCATAAAACATAATGTATAGTTTGAACTTCCTATTTCCATGGAGCCGTGCAGGTGATGTGCTGCTACCATAAAATTTTGCAATGTAGTTTTAAAAAAATACAGAACTCAATGAGGAACTAAACCTTGAATCTACTAATTTACCCAGAGAGAACATTTCAATATATATCACTTTACCCCACTAAAATGAGCACTGAGCTAGAGCTAATTCCACATTCTCGTATAATAACTGCAAAATATAATTTATTCACATTCATCTAATCTCTCAGCAATAAATGATGCCCTACTTTTCAAAAGTCCAAGCGCTTTTACTTTTCTATCTTAAACCATTTCGGTCAATTACCAAGATGAGGGGAAGACTCCCTGGCACTCCACCGAGCTGGGAAGCTGTTTAATCACTTTCTTCCTGTTAGAACTCATTTAGAAATCGCAGAGTTGCAGACAGGCGGATGAGGACGAGCGTGACAGATGATATTTGGAGATGCCAAATCTGCAATGGACGCTCGATAAACAGCGACTGACGTCAGTTCCTTGCATGTGGGCAGTACAAAGTGCGCCGCGGCTAATTACCCCAGCCCCACCGCTCCGACTGCAAGGCTGACGTTGGTTTGTCAGATTACAGACTGTGCACCCCCCTCTCATTTCACGTCAAAATTAATTTAAGATACAGACTCATCTCGTGTAGGAAGTGTGTCTCATCTCATCTGAAGGTGCCAGGCTGAAGTTTTGCGCACTTCATCATGAGAACATGCTGGGGTTACAATCTTAACCAACACACTTTAATTGTGGTTTTATTTTGTTGTTGTTTTTAAGGAATCTCTCCATTATTAAGTTCAAATAACATGGAGAGAGAGGGTTTTCGAGAAAACTGCCAGCAGCGGTTCAGATCTGTACAGGACCAGTTTACGGGAAACTGTGTGCTGCAATGGGTCATGTAAAAACAGCTAACTTTTGGGAAAGGCACACTCCCCCGATGATAATGTGATGAGCCATACTATTAGCAATTTCACCCTCGCAATTGCAGTGTAATGAAGACTGCTGACTTTTTACTTTCTGAGTGATGCAACTGTATAATTTGAAATTGGGATGTCTGATATTGACACACAAAAAAAAAAATGTTTTTGGGGTATTATCTTGACAATATAATGGCCATCTTTCGTAGTAATTACCTAAAATATGCTGAAAATATCTTGGTTGAGGTTGAAGTATTGAACAAAAACATGAATGGACAGAAAAATTAAACAACAGAGTAATCCCACTTTGCACCCTTATTTGAAACAATAATTATTAATGCGTTTATTTATATTTTTATTGTATTTTTATTTTTTTTTTAGTCTTTTTGAAATAGTTGCAATGATTTAAAAACTACAACTATTGCTGTTTATTTATTTTTTGTTGCTACGATTTTATCCTGGCTAGATCACAATACATCTAATATTAGAATATGAAAGGAGAGACTGACAAGAACAATATGACGTAAGGGTTGCCACAACAGCATCACAACACAAACACATGCCTATCCTTAGAAACTATAAATCTTGCACAAACCTCTGCTTTGTCAAACTGGGCAGGGATTTCATTTATGCTCATAATAAACAGACTTTATATAAAGGTTAACGTCTCTGCTAGAACACAATGAGCGCCCACACGAGCCCCACAGCTGCCACCAGCACTGGGCTTATTATAGCTTAAAGGAAGGAAGGGCCGTCTGGAGGGAGCCAAACAAAAAGCTTACAGCAAACCATTGTCAAGTATTATTATTGGTGGTCGTAGTGTCACATGCATATGCAGCACAAGGCAAACCAGAAGTACACAAACTCCAGTGTACTGCTATACTAAGAAAAAGATACCTCCCATTCAGTCCTTGTTTAAATTTCTTTGTGGAGAGCTCTATCTATGCAAGTGTGTAACCTACTATAACCTCACCCTACAATGGAAGCTCTTGAATGGACAATACTGCCACAATGAGTAGAGTGTTCATCTGTCCGAGGCCTGTATTGATGGGAAATTAGTGTCATCATGAAACACAAACATTTCAAACTTGATACTAAGGATAACGCTTGATACAATTTCGACTTCGTAGTGCTTTTAAAATGATCATATAGTCTATTACTGGTTGTGATACAGCTTAAGAACTTTTCATGGCAGCACCCAGACAATGGAGCAGCCTCCTCTGTGTCTTTAATGAAGTTTAAGACTAGACTGAAAACCTACCTCTTCTCCCTGGCATTTAATACTAGCTAGACGGGATAACTTGGTGTTTTACTGTTCTTTTCCTATGTATTGCATTATCTGTATATTTATTTTTGTTGATTTATGTGAAGCACTTTACGCAGCTGAAGTAGTTTTTTAATGTGCTATATAAATACACTTGAAGTAAATTGAATAAAGCTGTCCCAAAAGATCCAACTATGCCCTATAATAATAATTTTCAGTATCAATACTTCTAATTTTGATACTAGTTGTTGTGTCAGTAAGTATCCACAACACAAGTCTTCACTCCCATGTCACCTGTCTCCAGATCAACTGTTCCCTGCAGACTGGGTACACCCCATTGAGCTTTAGGTTAGGTATGAAATACTATGCCCTGGTATGAACCAATTTTTTCACTGTACATTTCACTCTGCTTACTTTTCCCCTCCAACACGTTCTGAAGCATGGACTCTCAAAGGAAACAGTTTTAAATATAATGTCATTATTGTTTCCATTAGACTCCACCCCATGTCTCAGACCAGACTTGCATGCTTTTGACATCAAGTTCAGTATTTGGTGCAGGTAAATACTGTATTCTCAAATATCATGAGCTCATGCATTCTTACTTTGGTGTGGTATTGGTATGACATAAAGCCTCGGGTGATGAAGGGGTAAAATAAATTGCGTGTAAAATGGGTCTAGTGTGAGTGATTTATGCTAATATTTAAAAGATAAGCTAGACAGTTCTGAAACTTTGATCACTGTAGATGAGATGATTCAAAAGGATGTCAGAGCTGACTTCCAGTTTGCCGTTCTTGGTCTGTCTGCATAAATCATGACTCATACTTAGATTAAAGCTATTTGCCTTGACATTTCATATAAGCCTTTCTCAACAACACACTTTGTAAACATTTGTACTTGAAATAATGTCTTCTAAATCTGTGCCAAGGGTGAAATTCAAGTAAACTGACAAGTACAGTTTTTCTGCATGTCCCATCTCTCATGATGATTATAGGAAAATTACTGACAGCAACAAGTGATCAGTGTGCATTCTTCAGTTTTCATATTAGACAATGGAAAAGAAACATGCTTGATTCCAATGTGCAAATAAAATCAAAGAAAATAAATAGAGAGATTTGGTCAATTCAATTAAAAAAATGAGTAATGACATCTACAAACAATACAATACAATACAATTTTACAAAGGAAGCAAAAACAGATGATTAAAAATTTCAAAAAGAACAGAAATATGCATTGTTATCTACAAACAAAAATGATAGTTGTACAATTTTGTGTCTGGTTTTGTAGCCAATTAACACTTACATACTGAAACCTCAGCTACAACATCTGAAGACATGTTTTATGTATGATCTATTTTAATAGTATTCTCGAAATATGTTCATTGCGACATTCCAAAAAAACTTTAAAATATGTATTTATGTTAACACTGCCCACCCTCTTTAATCAGCAACAGACGAGAAGTCAACAAAAGATCAACAGTTACAAAAATATGGTTGGAGTAAAGTTGTGTGTAGTCAGGGAAGTCCCTTATCTCCTGGTTTATTCTTTATAATGAGCTCATCTGCTAATAATTGTCCTTTTCTGAAATGTTTTGAATGGTCATGCTATTTATTTTTCTGTTGTTGAAAATTCAGACTCTATAGGGGAGTCATATTTCTAAAAAATACAGATACTCAGAATGCACGAAGGTGTCAATCTAAATATGTGTTGACAAACCATTTTTAGCCTAAGTAACATGAGCATAAAAGTGAATACTAGTAAATTCCAGGTTTGAAATGTATCCATGAGTACTGAGTCTGGTGTTACCACTGTAGGCAGGTTGAAGCAGGACAGAAGCAGTCTAGGGTAATGTCTCGGGACCATGTCAGGTCAAAGGTCAGTGGGACAAGTGTGACCTGACACTACCCCACACAGACGGACCACTACACACTCTCACACACCACTCGTTAGCGTGGTGTATGAGTTGTATGCATTAGACTAATTAGGCTTACAGACTGTGATACTGGATTTGACAGTATCTCATTATTTTTAGACTGGTTAAAGGCAGCGTAAGAGAACTGCATGGATATCAATTCATTTTGGATGGGATTACCTACACTTTGCAGTTGAGTAACCATTTACTAAACATAGAACTACAGCAACAAAAAATGACACAACCTGCTTCCTCACTTTGGTTATTTCCACAGAAAAATAAAAATTCACTGTAACTGAGATTTTGCTTAAATTTTGCACACTAGGCACGGTGTCTTATATGGACACAATAACAGAACTTGGCTCAAGTGTCTCACTTTCAGTTTGGTGAACGAGTGACCTAACCACTGAGTCACTGTTAAAAGTAGAAAACAATCAAAATTGAGCTGAAATAGTAAAACTGTTTCTGTCCCCATTGTATTTTAGACTTTGAGAGTAAGTTTTGTGCATAATTTAAAACCTATGGATACTTTTTGAAACCTTTGGGACAACCTTGTGATGTATAAAAAAAAATTGCAACCATCTTGACTAGGCATGTGTAGACTCAGTGTTTTAAGGACATGGTCTAGTGACCCTATTTACAAAATTCCATGTATTTGTTCATAGTTCAAGTATGGAAATAGTTTTTATTACACCAAATCCCTTGCCAATCCATCAGACTTCTTGTGACTCTTACCTGACATTGATGTTTCAAACAGTCATTCATTTTCACTCACGAGATCTGAGTTCAAACACGACTGAGCGCTGAGGCCGGAGTGCCTGGTGCGACCTCTGAAATCATGCATTTCTCACATTTTTTGCTGCTTTACAAAGACCACCAGGTGCAGAGGGTGCTCAATGCTAAGTGAACAATATAAACCCCCAACAACTCAATTAAAGTTCAATAAAACATGTACAACCTTACTGGCATCTTTGTTTCACTGACTAAGAATCAACTCTCAGTGAAGTGAGGCCCTTGCTTTGCATACGTGACAGATTGGTTCCATCCAGGGGCCACTACTTGTGCTTTTAAACTGACATCTGCTCTCCTCTGCTTGAATCCTCCCGACATGGCACGTGCTACATTTTTCCTTCCTATTATGTTACCATACTGAGTAACAGCTACCAACACAGCATGTCCATTTGGGCACAGGTGTTCAACTTCTCAAAGACAAATCGAGAAGCCAGCGCGGATAGATTGCATTCAGATAACACATTGATGCAAGGGAAAAGCTCTGGCTGTTATGAAAATAGAGGGGGTTGAGAATCAGGGCTTTGAAGTGCATGCATCCAAATATGCTTGTGTGCCAGTTTATGCCGCGCTGTGGGTTGTAGACTGTCACTAGCAAATGATTTAGGCAGGGGGGCTTAAAGTCACAGTGTGTAACTTTTTAGTCAAAACATCAAATCATGTTTTCATTTTGGTGTTTATTGCATTGAAAAACTTGCTACCTTGCTAGGTGAGCAGTCTTGCATCTCCACAAACCTGACTTGGCCACACTCCAGAAAGTAGTTTTTTCACAGTGTACTTAAAATGTCGTCAGGACAGAGGCCAGTTTAAAAGTACCACTAATGGTACACTAATGGGTTACAGTAGTTGTTTACTGTTACTATTCTTCAAAGCTCACTGCCACTGGTTTCATGACTAGTACTAATACTAATCCTGCTGCTGCTAACTATTACTACACCTATGTTGTTATATACTATAATAATAAAGTACTTTAATCTTAATATTCATCTAGTCCCCCAGTCATATCCTTTACACATGTTATAGTCCTTTTCAATATTGACTCAAGGAAAGCCCTTATCCTAAGTATCTAAGTATCTAAAATTGGAGAAGACAAGTAAAATTTTGTTCTTCTAAAACAAGACCTGTACCTGACCATCAGTGCTGTCGACAGCATCTTTAGATAGTTAACTGAAGGTGTTTTAAGAAAATTGTATAAAAATGGACGCATCAGTGGTCATATTTCCTTCCACGTGTTAACTGCCGCAGTGTGTGGGAGGAAACCCTAAGCTGCAGTACCTCGGCCCAGAATGTTGATGCATCCACAAGGATGGGTCCATTGCTGATATGGGGTTTAATGGCACTGATTATAGCCTATAGCACAGATTATTTGGGTCGATTTAAAGGCCTGCGATATTCAGTGAAGATTTGGTTTCAGCACATCCTCTATTAAAAGGCCGTCAAACTAAACATTCATTAGCACTGAATGATAAAATATGCCAAAGTGACCAACAGAGAGTCACCAGTCATATAATAGAGCAAAAAGACTCCACACAATTCACAAGCAAAGTGACCTGTCTTACCATGTACACTTCACTTCCATAGGGACACGACTGAAGGCAATGAATTGTCTTAAAGAGTTGAACTAGGTGTAATAAAATGCTTACATACGGTGACTTTTAATGGAACAACCCAATAACCCGACTCTAAATTACAAATAGGCATATAATAGTCGACTTGTCCAGACCCAGAAACTTTTGAATTTATGCAGTTGCAAATATTGTCGTAAAAATGTGTGAAAGTTCAATGCCAATTGCATGACCCATGGTTTATTGCACACTTGAGTAGCCAAAGATTAAGAAAGACGAAGCACTTACCACATCCTGTTTGAGTCGTCTGAGACACGAGGTCCATGCTTTTGTCTCTGTCTGTTCTGGCTGGATGGACCTGGCGCTCATTGTTGGCTGTGTTTTCTCCCACAAAAAAACAGAAGAATTCACAGCAATGGCTTTTCCAAACGCGCGACCATGACGATGCGAAAGTAATCACCTGGACGTGTTTGACATGGGATATAAAAGCGGACCTGGCAAGGCAGTTATCCTGAGTGGAAGAATGCGCACAGTCCGACGACGCCAATACTAATTTCGCCAACTGCAAAAACGAAAATGTGTTTACTCCAAATTAATTTTCTCGGCTCGCTAAAGACACCCCAGCTCTGGCCAGCCCGCTTTGCTACCCCTGTCTGTGTGTCCCTGTGGCTGTCTATCTTTCTCATTCAAGAGCGCCGCTTACGCGTTGCTCCTGCTCTCCAATTTCTGCCAAGAGCGCGCTGCCCAGGACGCACGCACGGGAGCCAATTCAAAAGCGCGTCGAGTTATCAGATTACTTCACAGCTTGCAATCATGTTACGCCAGAGATGAGTATGTCATTCGGGTCTGGGTAATAATTAACCGAGGAGATTCCAAAGATAGGAGCGTATACCGAGCTACTGTCCATTGTATGTGCCACGAAAGGCGATTCTGTGGCAGACGCGCGCCATGCCAAAAAAGAGAGAAAGTTTAGGGAGGATGTGTGCAAAAAGAAAACATATGTGGAAGCGTAGGGCTGTCTGTAGTACTTGTCGATATCGTGGGTCAGAATAAAAGGAAACACCTGAGCCTCTCGGCCTTCAGTACAAATGACCCGGTGTGTAATTCACATCCACATTGAGGATGGAAACACTATCACCAAACTAATAAATAAAACAACAAGACAGCGAAACTCTTATGTGAGATTTTGAACAATGAAAATCCACAATGTTGAATCTTATCATATATTTGTAGAATTCACTGTCACTTACAACTTCAGATTAATGCTTTTTATTCTATTCAATATGAACAAGAATCACGTGTGTTTTGAGGGGGTTGAATATGATGGCAATCATACTTTCTATTAAATTTACTAAAAAAGTATTTTCCTTTTTATTTATCGCAAAAGGCGAATTTTAAAATCTGTGTCAACTGCGACCAATCGTTGTAAGATTGAAGACTTTTTCGCATCTCATCCAAGCCACTTCGTCAGCTCTGGTCAGATTAACTGTTGGGACACTGACTTATATCTATCTGAAAATTCAACCATTTTTTTTTCATCACGCTTAACGATCCTATTCAAAACCTTTAATGGCCCTCCTATTGGTCTCTTTTGTTTCTTCTTATTTAAACTGAAAGAGAAGACGTAAGAGAAAACTTTTGTTCCAGTTTTTTATGTGTTTCAAGTGGAAGGTCCCCTCATTAGTTTACATATTATCTTGGAACGGCATACAACCAAAGTGGGGGTGGGGGGGGGGTGGTTTTTGCAAAACAATCTTGCCACCTAACACATCAAAATAACAATTTCTCGCCTAGATTTCCCTGTAACCATCGTTGGCCTCCGACTCAATCATTAAAACGGAATGGACTCTCAGACTGTCGTGTTGTGATGTTCGCACCGTGAAACGCAGCCCTCTCTAGGCCTATGTGTAATTAAATCTTGCAAACCAATGCAAAGAATGAAACTGGCACAGAAGAACCTATCAAATGTCATAAAATATCCAATCTTAAACGTCCGGAATGGAGACCTGGTGACTCTGATCCATCATTATTTCAAACACGAGACAGTTATTTAAAGTCTCCTTCTGAATACTGCAGTGATCTATCTAAATTGTGATACGTCGTGAGACCAGTGATTCAATTTATAATTAATGACATTCATTTACGTTTTACAAAGTGTGTTGTTTTTGGTAAAGTTTTTGGTTTACGGCAAGGGGTGGGTTCAATTATGAATTATGCTGTCAATAAAAAGGAGATAGGCAAAATACATGTATGAGCTAATGTCATAATTATACCTAAAACAACTTTTGTGCAATAATTTGTAACATAGCATCTTTCCCCTGGTATAGCCGACGTCTGTATATGTTTCTGTTCGTGCTTTTGGTTGTCTTCCTCTTTGGAATACATCGAACCACCCCTTGTGCTCAATTTTTGCATAGTGCTTTTTTCTCCTTTAGCACATCGTGACACTAAATCTATACTACAAGTATATCCTCCGTGCTGTTTGTTCATCAACTGATCAAATAGCTTTTTTAAACAATAGAAGTGGTTTTCGCCTAACAATGCAATTTAACGAAGACATCACCTGTTTCAAATACATTATTTCTACTGTGGCATCTTAATACGTCAAGAATCTAAATACATGTAATTTGGGATCTCTGTTACAGAAACGTGGTGAAATGTAGTTTGTGATAGCTTTTTGTGTTTACAGTGGGTCCAAATTTGATTTAAAATGACCCCGCAAGCTGCGAGCTATGTGTGTTTCTCTCCACTTCCTGCAGCTCGTCCAGTGTGACACTAATGGTAGCTAAAGGCGAGCATGCTTCTCTTCTCTCTCGACACCGGGCCTTTTTCCACATTGTTTTGTGGAACAAGAATTCCAATATTTTCTTTTCCCTTGTGCCCATATCCATTTGCTTATCCTGGTTTGCCTTGGCCTCTGAGACACACAGTATGTTTTTTTCATCTTTTTTCTGGTTTTGCATATATAGTAGTACATTTTAGTTGTAAATAAATGTCCCACATTTACCCTTGTAACATATCTAAGTTTTAAATATTTGGGACATTTGAAATCGCCTTAAAGGGTGGGCATCCGTATGTTTGCCTTGGTGACAGAACAGATTGCCATTTGTTCACGAGACACAAATCAGCCTTTTAAATTTTACAAATTTAAGGCTGCACTCTGATGATTAAATTAACTAGTAATAATAAACCAGCTTGTTGGATACTCAGAGGTTTGGAAAAAAAATAGATTTAGGTTGTGTTTCTACATGCAAAAGCTATTGTCCTGTATCTCCCTCAGTCTGAGCTATTTAGCAAAGGAATTAATTCCAGTTGTTGGTCTGAACTGGGCAACCAACCTGTGTTTATTTAGGGTGAAGAACGTTGTTCATCCACTCGAGTCCAAGCTGCTTCCTTCATTTTTCCCTGGTCAGATTACGGGGTGGACACTGCCGTGATAGTGACTCTGAGTTAGTTTAACACATGTTTCTGTTGTGTTTACTTAGGGTCTATTGGACTACCGTTACTTTCTTGGTGAACAGTGCTCGAGTCATCATTGATTTGCATAGACATGGGTCTTTGTGGGTCCTTACCTAACAAACAGATTAGCCCTGTCCTTTCTTCTTGGGTTGCTTTTCCCTCCTCAATTGGCTTGTGAGAGCAAGAGATGTACGAGCCAGGTTGGGGGGGTCCCCCAAGCTGCTCTCGGATAGGCGACAGTGTTTTTGGTCTTCTGGAGTGACTGTTTTTTGTGCCTAATCTATAACAAGCACTACAGTCTTCACTACAGTGCAATGGAAGTAAGACATACATTGCGTTGTTAGGGGCTCAGAGTCTTTATGGTCAGCTTTGAGCTGAACCAGTTTTTTCTATCTTAAAGTGTATTGTAGGCTTTGATTGAAATATACTGGGATTTGGGTCTCTGGGTCCTGAACTCATTATTTTGTTTGGTGTGTTTAATGTTGGAGTCTCCTTTCACCCTGGCCTTTCAATCAGTTAGCTAACAGCTTAACTCCTTCACCTAGATCCTAGCCTTAAAATCAAAAAATCTTACAAGCATAGGTTAAATTCAGAGGTTCTCTGATCTCATATCTAATGTCCCTCCAAAAATGGATGGTGTGTAACACAGTGTTCTTTTCTACCGTAACGGAACCCTCTGTATCTACTGTTTTGCACTGCTGAGCGAGTTAGCCCCAAGCTCTTGTACATTGTTTTCCACCTTTGTACGTGCCCTTCCTTATTTTTCACATTTTTCCATAACCCCCTACTGTATGACATACCTATGTCGTAAAACATAAACATCGTATTGGTTTCACCACAGGCACTTCAAATACTACAAGTTCACATTGAACTCCCATATTATTTTTCAAACCGGTTTTCATATCCCTGTTCATTGGGTTGTAGTGGGGTGCATCCTCTCAATCCCAACCTATCCCTGTACCAAAACAACCAAAACAACCCTTAGAGTTACTTGTGTCACAAAAAGCTCACCTGTTGCTATTGTATACATTGGATCACCCCCTGTAATTATATGTGAAATATGGCAGAAAAAATATGAAGTTTGTGGAACATGATCTGTATCATGTAGGAGATTGGCTAACTGGCTTATTACTATATCACAGCAATAGAAACCCCGACCATTGCTTTTTTTTGGTAGTGCAAGGTCCACAATATTCCAGTTTATTCATAACAAGACGATTTAAGTTCTGCACTTTGTATCATGTTGTCTTGAGATTAAGGCTGCGACTTTGGGGCTAAAAATCTACATGACCGCAGGACAGCTAAAGGCGTAGCGAGTTGCGCCCATTTTAACGCCCAGCACACCCACAATGACCACACCCAATAACTTTTCTATGTAAAAATGTAACTTCAATTGTTTGCAAAGTTTGGTATAAGATATAAAACTTTCCACGTTGTTTTTGGGTTTTTTTTTTTTTTTTGGATCGTCAGTCAGCTACTTGTCTCATGTCTTTTTCTGTGTTTTGTATTGCTAAACAAATATCTAAAACATTCATTCTTACTGTGAGTGGGCCCCCTCACACAGATCTGACCTGGTGCGACGTTCACCTTGGCACGCTGGTCCAAGAGGAGAGTCAACACAGTTTAATGCCATTCAAGTAGACATTCCAGGCAAAAGCGAATCGACACAGAAAAGGTTACTCACACAGGCACTCTAAAATGGTTATTCTCTAATCACTTTTAACACAAATTTGAAAATGAATGAAGAAATAATGACTGAATGAAATAATAAGATAATACTAACTAACGCTAAAAATTAAATTAAATTAATAAATTTAAATTAACTTAAATTAAATTCAATTACAATTAAATTACATTAAATTTAATCACTAACATTAAAGTTTTAAATTAATTAAATTACAATTATTAAAATTAAATTAATTAAATTAATTAACCTTAAATAAAAAGCATAAATAAGAATAACAGCCTGGGTAATTGTAACTCACTACGACCACACCGTCTCCACAAGACAATGTACTCCCTAATGTAAATAAAGGCTGAATTTCCTGTGGCATTATGCATAGAAGGTCTATAGTGGCGGACGGGTGTAAGGTCATGTGTGTGTTTGTGTTGCCAGTGATGATGGTGGAGTAGGCTTCATGCTGTACTTCACCTGGACAGATGTGACACAAGTCATTGAATAAGACAATGCCAGTGTACATGAAAGTGGGTTAAGAATGACAAAAAAAAACTACAGAAAAAATACAGTTTTGATTTGGTTTTGATAAGCACCAGCTGATATGAAAAAAAAAATAAATCATTTCTGAATGCCATTCCCTGCTCCCTCCTCCCACACCCAAACAAAATCTACCCTCGGTATCTCCTTAAGTGGGTGGCAGGGGGTTAGGGGAGGAGGGGAAGGGTGTAGAATAAGGGGGAAGGAGAAGTAAGGGTGGAGGAGAAATGTGCAACACATAGCATCACAATTTAGTAATCACATCCCAACACATATGAAAGATTAATAATGTATGAATTTTTACATATACATAATTATATATATCAAACCATAGGAGAGATTTTTGTGTACATCAATCGGCCCAGTTTTTTAAGTACGACATCATAAGACATCATCCCTATATGCCCCCCCTTGGTGTATATGTAGTTGCAAGAGTAATTGCTAAATCAACAAACCAAAAAAACAAAAAAACAAAACAGCAAATATCTTCATAGTGAATAACCACGCACCATTATTGTACGTATCGAGCTATTGTAAAGGTTGGCATTTAATCGTGAACACGTTGTTATTATATGGTCACAAAACACAAAACCCAACAGCAGCTTTAAACACAACAGCCAAAAGCAACATGATCTGGTTCATAAAGGTTATATCACCAAGTCGATCCATATTACAGAAGAGTCCTGTTGCACTTGGATTTAGAAAAAACAGTTTAAGTCATGAATAGCCAGAAAATGTGCTCGTGCGCCGACTCCGTCTGAGTAAAACACTGAAACACGGGGCGATACCCTCTCCTATTCCAGTAAGAGTGAACCATGGGATTCCGTGTGTTCATAAAAGGGTGTTTCTTCATAGCAGCAATACAACGTTGCCCCACCAAATTGTGAATGCACACAGTTTTGGCACAACAACATTAGCTGCACAACGAGGCATAACAAAGGCGAAACACAAGCCTACAACACAGCACGGACGACTCACATTGTAAAATTATAACTACACTGACTAGACTGTACCAAAAAATCCTCAAACGCAGAATAACATTTACCCATTTATTCCCCTTGCACACATCCATCTTGCTGGCAGTAAAAAAAGTTCTGTATACTCTTTAGAGATTGCTGGCCACCCCCCTAGTGACCAAAGTGTCTTAATGTAAGCCCTACTCAAACAAAACTAAAAAAAAACAAACAAAACCAAAACAAAGATAGTTGTGCTTGCTTCAGAAGATCCAGACCACCTACTTTGAAACGTTACACACCATTTCTTCCAAAAACATTTTGATACGTTTCAGCGGGCAATTAAGTTGAAGTATTATACAGCTTAGAGTGTTAGTGTGCTGCGTGTTTTAGTCCCAACGTGGCTCCTAACTCTATCTATTTGGCACACATTACGCTGGATAATTCCTCAACTCTGTACTCATTTAGTAACCTGCCACCATCTTGCTCAATTTTGATTTTTTCAGTATCAAGCTATCAAATCATTTTCACACATTACAACTTGCCCAAGTGATTAGGTGTTAAACAGCCATAATCTATCTGAGTTTGATTAGTGTGGCTTTTGTGTTTTGCGCCTTCACAACATCTGTTACCCGGAAACATCCCACTCTTCACGGAAAAGGACACCCAACAAACTCCATTGCTACGGTACTTTGGTTCCCAACTAAAACAGTCAGTATTTTCCACTGAATAAAACAAACTCTAGTAGTTTTGAGACCCCAATTGACACATTGGGGGTGAGGGAAAGAAAAGGTGACAAAATCATTCGCTTTCAATCGCCTTCATGTAACAGCACAATTGGTCTCACCTTTCTTGTCAGAAACGCCTTCGCCCATAATTTAACTTGCAGCATTCATCTGCGTGTGGTAATAGGTCCTTCTCGGATTTGTTTTGCCCACGGTCCTTGCAGATGAGATCGTAAGATACCAGCATTTCCTGTCTAAAAACAACACATGTACCCATTTTAAGACCCAGTTCACCGTATCTACAGGCCTTACATCTTCTTCTCTAAAAAGGTCCACTATGCTAAAGTGCACTTCGCGCTTGTCCAATGAACTGCCTACGCACTGTCCTCCTTTCCGCTCCTCTCCTCCTGTGCTGAACTACACCATAAGTTAGGGTCCTTTGTTCAAATAGCTTATCGTCCAAGGGCGGCGGACCTTGATGGATGTTTGTCGGTGGGTGAGCATGTGGTGGTCTGGTAGGCGGTCGTGGTGATGGTGGGTACCTCTCCCTCTGTGGGGGGCCGTGAGGGTGTGGCCCTCTCTGCGCGAGGCGTGGCGAGGGCAGCTGTGATGATCGCCGTGCTTAACTCTCTCCCCGCTTTACAGTTGATCCTGCTGCTCGCTGTCCGGATCTTTCCGGTCCATTCTGAAGTTCCGGTTGGAGCGACTGCAAATAGAAGTCAAGAGAAGTAAAATGGGTAAATAACTTCTGAAAGACGGAAAAAGATAAGTGCTCCCTTAGAAAGACTCATGAAAAAAAACGTCTAGTCTCTTGAAATCTTCATAAAAGTCGTCTAAAAATGCATTTACTAGTCTGGTTCATTCTACAGACAATGTTTGCGCTCGTCATGCTCGCATATCATTTTAAAATCGTCCACGAGAGCGCATTTGTTAAGGTTCAACTGCACGCATCCTACCGCTTATCGAATCGTACCCAACTTGGCGGAAAATGTGTCACGTGCACCTGGCAGACACTGTTGTCACCTGTATTGGTCTTGTCCCAGTGTTTAGTTACTTTTCTGGCAATCTCTGTTTTTTTCAAACTATGGTCTGAAGTCACGTGCAGTATTCAAATTAAACCAGATCCACTACTGTGCCACTCGTGTCGGAGTGGCCCCTCGTGCGACCCTGTTGCTTACCACCAAACCTCTAAACAAGCTAAAGGCTACATGATCCTTCGTGCACCTCTTTATTGCTCAACAGCTGATCTTTGTTCATAGTGGACAGACGCGGCATCATCCCTCACATGCACAATGTCGAGCTGATACATACTGCGGTGTTATATGGATCTCTGGAACAATAAAATTGGATATACTGTTTGGCGGATCACTCCGCCGCCCGAGACGTCCCCCTCTCTATTATACCATTCGAGGTTATTGTCATCACATTTAAATTATTACATTCTACTAGTTATATTATTATTATTATTTACATTATTTATTATTTAGTTAACTATATATTTTTTGTCCATTATCTGTATGTACTCATTTACTTGGTGTTGTGTAGTCTGTTTTTGTGTTTTTATGTGGGGTGGGGTCACTTTTGTTCTGTGATTTAGAAAAAGAAAAAAAGTTATCAGTATTACAAGTATTGTGCACTTCAATTGTTACCTCTTACTGCTTAATAAAAAGACCCTTTTCAAAGAAAAGAAAAACGCTTACTAAACGGAAAAAGCTTAGATTATTAGATATAGGCAATAGCCAAGTTTATGCCATAGAATCTGTATCCGCAGTCCCCCACCTCTTCCCTGGCTACTATTGCATTTTGGTCGGGCTTAATCTCCGCAATCACAACGCAAATAACACAGTTTTTTCACATTCCTATTTCAGCTGCGATCAAGCCCTGTCTGAACACACGTCGCGCCCAGTCCCATCCTTGCGTGCATTGTCCGTATAGTCTGACATTACTGGGTGGCGTTGAGGAGTTTGCCTGTATGTGGCGGGCCTGCTGATTCCTGAGGGGCCCTGGGGTGTCCTGACAGGCTTGTTGGGGCAGCGGTTTGTCCTGGGTCACGCCCGCCTCTGTCCACAGCAGCCAGTAACTGGCCCAACCGTCCTGATAGCTGAGGGACGGGCTGTGGGAAGGGTAAGTCTCGTGCAGATGCACATCTCCAAACAGTTCTGCTCAAACATGTGCCTCTCCACGGCATTCTCATCCGCCTGCAAGACAAACAATACACTTACATTATGGTTTGGACTTTTCTAGGATGTGACTTTTATTATAACGCTCAACTAAGAGCCTGGGATTCTGAATAATTTCTAGGTTATTTCGCACTTCATTTCCCAAGTTCTTTATTTTTGCTACATTTAAAGTAAATTGTGTCAGTGGAGCTTAATGGAGGCTTTCTTGCGTATTTGTGAGCTGACGTTATTTATAATTGTACTGATACTAGCTCCAGTATCTATTTCAGTGGTGGATGTAACCGTCAAGTAAAATGTAGGTAAAGTTTACTGAAAACATTTTAAAGTCGGATACGTTTTCTTTTACTTCATCACATTTGAGAGCAGGTGGTATCCCTAGTCCTTATTCTACATCCACCTTCATTTTGAGGCATGTCGGGGACAAGTTGTATTCTTTCATATAGAGTTTGAGGAAGTTCTGAAGAGGGCTAAAGGGTTTATTGTTATAACAACTTTCCTAGTTTAAAGCCAACAAAAATATTCACTAAACACAGGTAGGAACAAAAAAGATTGATCAGCACTTGTGTTGTTCTGCACTCAACAAAATTCAGCAAGGCACTCTTTATTAAACACTATATTTGAGCCTTATAAGCACCCCACAACCTTTGTGCAAACGTACTGATTTTTTTAGTTTTTATCCGTACTTAATAGTATATTTGATGGGTACTTTCACTTGAAGTAGATTGTTTGGACATTAGACTTGTACAACTTGAGTCGTATTTGATACGCCCTGACATCTTTACTTAATGACAAACCTTGAATATTTCTCCACCACATACATATTATTTTATATCAATCCAATCTAATCATCTAACATAAGTTCCACAATAGTCACAACGCGTAAAAACAAATGTAAAATTATTTATAAAATTTCTCCGTCTACCTACATTATTTGTGGGTTACGACGAATGGGAACTTCACTAAACCACACAGACACCGGCAAGAACAGCACAACATGACATGGAAAACAAAGCAACTTCATGTTAAAAACCAAACAAAAAAAAACCACCCAAACTTCATCAGTTGTAAATTTATGTGACTATGTTTGAATAATAAACTATGTTGTTTTTTATTTGGAAAACAAATAATCCCTTTTTTGTTAACAAAGTGAGACGTCGTACTCACACGTGGTATTCTTCCAAGACGAGTGGCAGAAGCATGTCGTGGGTGTTGGCTTTCGTAACAGAGACGTGGACCCGGTCAGGCCGCTGCTCGTCCTCGCCGTTCCTCCTGTGTCCCCCCCAAAGATCACCAATCATGACTCACACCGCTGCTTTATACTGTCCTTCTCATTAGCTGTAGAACAATCTGTTCTAGCTCATTTACATAGACCGATATATCAATCCAACCGATATTTTGCGCTTTTAGGATACCCATTTATCGCTTAAATCGCCTACATAGGCAGAATGCTTTGGTGAGGCCAACCAATGCCTAAAATTGGCATCACAGTTTTAATTTCACGCTTTAGTGCAAAGAGGACACGGCC